>VZTE01004035.1:295348-335960 GCA_013397775.1 Eulacestoma nigropectus | reverse complement strand
CTAAACTTCAAATTTAAAAAAAAAAAAAAAAAAAAAGTCGGAGGGATGGAAATTATTTTGTTTTCTAAAAGGTTTATTAAAACACACCATGATTTTTCTGAAGAATTTACATTCAAAACTAATTATCCTTTCTTATTTTTACAACAGTTTTCAATTTGATGTAGACATAATTTTTTTCATCAGTATTTATAAAAACTCAACTTGATAGCTGCATTTATGCTGCAGTTTAAACTCAAAGAGAGCTAAAGTTTCACAAATTATTCCAAAATAACAAGACACTACTGAATTAGGAAAAATTCTTAAACCATATGGCACAGACAGCTTATCTCTTTTAAAAGATTTCTTTCTTCTTTATTATAAAGTAATAAAAAATGTATTTGTTTTAAAATCAAACGTAGGCATGCTCCGGATTTTTGCCTCTAGTGGAACCCGCACATTGACTCCTAGTCACATTATGAATTCACACTTTGTGCAGATACTGCCCAAAGGGACCCATAATTTTACAGCCTTCACGTTAATTCAGTAAAATAAAATAAAAAGTGCTACTATCACTTAGTACATGATCAATAATTGCACAAGGAGCACAGCCCTGTTAGTCATGACTGCAAACCAATACGAGACTGCATGAAGGAAATGTCTAATAAATCACTTGTGCTAACTAGGTACACAACTCTTGCCAGGAGATACAACTGACTGCTCCCAATTAAAGCCTAGGGACTACAGGGAAACTGCAGACTTCCAATGATGTGTGGCTGGTTTCATTTTAGAGACATTTCTTTACTGTAATACTTAGTTCTTTCCATCAAATAATTGAAAAATTTCTATCTTCATTTCCTTAGGCTGTTGTAGCTTGTGCAGGAAAAAGTTTATAAAACCATGACAAGAAATTACACTAAAAATTTTAGAAAAGGAGCAAGATGCAAAGAGGAGATGAGAAAAACATTAAGGAAGGAATTCAGGATAAAGGAAAACTAAGCAATTGACCAATTCAGTGCCTAGTGGAGTTGTGGATTATCTGAACACAAGGAAACAGTAAACAAAATATATTTAGGAAGAATCTATAAACAGGATGTGGAATCACTGAAAATAAAATGGAGACCAATATAAAGAAGAGGAGAGAATTGAGCAATGAAGCACAATTACTATAAGGTGGGGGTACAAAGGACAAGAT
This sequence comes from Eulacestoma nigropectus, assembly GCA_013397775.1. Taxonomy (NCBI): domain Eukaryota; kingdom Metazoa; phylum Chordata; class Aves; order Passeriformes; genus Eulacestoma; species Eulacestoma nigropectus. The sequence continues at coordinate 334,789 of VZTE01004035.1, read as the reverse complement.
GAGAAAACAGGCAAAGCAATATGAAACCTAATGGGAAAGAGCAGCTTAATGTGGGACTACTCAGCTGTCCAATAAAAGCACTGCAGCATTTGTCCAAATACAACAAGCTGTTGACACCTGCAAATTAAAGTGCACAAACGGGCTGCAATATATCAAACTGAAAAGGGTTCTTGGAAAAAGGACAGTGAATGAAAACCTGGGAGACCTGTATTAAATTACAAGTTTGGCCATTATCTTCCTATGAGATATAAAACATGGAAATACAATGCCTCCTACCTTGTTGTGAGGATATAACCCATTAATTATCATCAAGTGCTCACACATTACATAGAGTGCTGGGGGGGAGGGGGACATAAACAAGCAGAATATAATTGCTGTTGTAGGATAAAAAGTACAAAGGTCTATTACTGATTGATGGACTACGGGGTTACAAATTGATCATCTTATCTGAGAGACTGAGAAATCCAAAGGCCAGGGAATGATTTGCCTTCACGTGTTCTTTTATTTTTTTTAGTACAAGCAAACCCAGTCATCAGATTCGAAAACGCCCATCATGACAGCAGATGAAAAATGAGAGAAGGATCTCCTGAATGTGGTATGGAAACAGGAAGAAGGAAAGCAAATGGTACTGCAGCATATAAACATACACTCTAAAAATACACAGACTTTAAGAGGATTGCTCTTCTGAAAAAGCTGCAATATTCAAAGGATGAGTGGAGACAAATAAAAACTGTCAGGCCAGACCTGTGAGATTAATTTCTTCTAGTTCTTCAACATCCAAAAGTTAAGTTCTAAAAGGATCTGTTAAAGGAACCTGGTCAACACAGAGAAACACACACCTAGAACTGATTCAGTTCACATGACCTTAGACATCTGTCTCTAAACAAACTGAACAGGTCTCTAGAGATACCCACAGAGATTAGTTTACATGTCTAATTTTAATAAATTAATTTCTGCAACTAATTTTTCTTGATTGTACTCAAAGATAAACATAATATCATTTCCTGTGAATAAATGAAGGCTCACAGCATGGAAGAGGAAAGAAAGTCTGGACTTCTTAGGGACAGAAAGAAATGGATTGCAAACGAAGTTTTACTAATCAGTGCTTCAGAGATGATTCTATTAAAATTTCTCAATATTTAAAGAAAAAAAGCTGTCTCAATCTATTTTTTTTTTTTTTTCAGGCAGGAAGACGGAAGAAGAGTCTGTGGTGTTTTCATACATAGTTGAGATCTGGATGATGGTCTTCTCATAAAAATCACTATCACTAAAAAGGATTATTGTATCCTTGTCACTTCTTGACAATAAACATTATTATAAACTTCATTCTAGTAGTTCAAAAGGACATAAAAAGAAATTAAAACTGAAACAGATATAAAACAGAATACATGGTCTAATAAAATTTATTTTAGGGGGTGTGCATGTGTACTTTTTTCTTGAAGTGAAAAGAATACCCTGAAGAAAATGGAAAAAACCAAAGACAATAAACTCTGAAATAGCATTTCCTTTCCTGCCTTGCCTAACAGAATTGGATTTAGGTTGTAGAATTAGTAATCTCAAGACCTTTCCTAGTACTACTTAATCATTACTTAGCAGATACATCACAGTCTCTTACTTCACACCACAATCTACCATCATTGTCTGGTATATTTAGATTAAAAATAGGATATTTAAGCTTTGAAATTCTGTTTCCAGAGAAGATTAGCACCTGCTATCCCAGTGAATTTAATGAGAACAGAACAAAATATTTCAAATTTAGGTTACTTCTAATGAATTTTACTTAAATCATTCAAATTTTTTAAAACTCAGGACAGTAGTTTGTTGTATCTGAAATCAAGTACTCATAAGTCTATATAGCCATATAAAAAAGTTCTGCTTGACATGATCTATGTACCTTCTTTAATTGCCTTACAGCAGAAACATCAATTACAATAGTGATGCCATCAATCTCTAAAGTACACTTGATTAAAAAGTGCAAACAAAGCATGCTGGCAATTCTGATTAATACATTTACAACATTTTTCTATGGTTTTATAAATTAAATCTATAATGAAGACAAGCAGTTATATTATCTCCAGTGAAGGTCAGGATAGCTTGTATTGTCTCCAGAACACATTAAGATTTTTAACAGTTAACCACAGATAGGAGACATCAAACCTTTTAAAATAAGAGTTTTAGAAAACCAGGAACTGAAGTATCATACATTTCCTCTAAATCTTGTGATTGGATTTTCAATTTTCCCAAATCTTATTGCAGTCACATAAATGATCACAAAGTGAATGAAAATAATTATTCAGTAACATTTCACATCTTCTTTCTCCTCATGTAAAAAATTTATTACAAAGAATACAGAACAATATAATATGATCTTGGAAAATAAGACCAGAAAATGGTTCCTTCAGAGTAAAGTGAATTATTTACATTTATCATCTTGATTCTCCGATCCTATAATTATGATTTTATTACATTTCAAAAAGTGAATTATACTGCTGTCAGGATCTTCATTCTCCAGCACATTTTTTGCCTGACCAGTAATTCAAAGTGTATGAGAGGAGACAGACTTTGAGAATTAGAATATAAAATATTGTCTGGCTCTTGAGGAAACTTTTGAAGACATTTTAAGTTTTTTGCTTTTTTGCTTCTGCCAAATCTTTAAATTATAGTCTTAAAGTTTCATTAATATTTTCAATCCCCTAATTTTCAGAGATTACAGGCAATGAAATTAAATGAAACATATTACTTACATCATTCTGATCGTCTTTTGCATTGTAATAAATTATATCGTTATTCTGTAAGAGAAAGAAAAGTAATTCTGTTAGTTTGAAAAAAGAGAATAAATCTATGTAGCAATAATCTCTACTACTGTAAGATTCATTTTGAAATAAACCCACAGTTCTTTATATATTCTCTTTGAAACGTGACAGACTCTGATCTTTGCTTGCTCTCTGTTGCACGCACAATTTCCCATGCTCGTGCTTAACTTCATTCATTTAATGGTTCTCCCATGGGAGGCTACATAAGTCACTCAAAACACAGCTAGAAAAGTACAGATAACATTGGACAAACTCCAGAGCTCATAAAAGGCTTCCATAAGCTGTTTCTGTCACAGACATGTGACTTTCCCTGTGCAATTAGGGGATTTATGCACCATGACATCCAGCAGGCAATAGATACACCGATGCACGGGCTTTGCTAAGTGGAGTAAGTATTTGCTGCACACATGTTTATTGTTTTATTCACCTCCCACTGTGAAAATAAAATCTGTGAAAATACATCACAGGAGAGTCTGGCTGTTGGAGTGTAGAGCAGATCCTGGCAGCTCTGTGGAAACACTATACCACATAATTCAAGCAAAGCAAAGAAGGAGAAGGTTGCTAGTTCCCATTCCAAAATCAGTCAGAAATTCCATTCAGTGTTGACTCCTACAGCAGTCTGAAAATTGGGCTATGTCCTATGGAATACAGTTTTGTTTTCTGTTTAAATATTATTGAACCATTTAAAAGCCTTGAAGATTTAGGTTCACTGGAGTAGCTCTCCACCAAATAGAATTGCTGCAATGTGTCCAAAGTTTTTTGAATAAAATCAATCAATTTTATGTGCATTTCTGTATGAAATAGATACATGTATGAACATAGTATTTTTAAGTACCATTGCAGATTTTGAATAAAGAAAAGGAGAAGTTACGTTTCTTCATATCCAGGAGTGTGCTTAAAATAGGTGATTGCTGTTGACCTCCAAAAATTGTCTCAATTTATTTTTTCAGTTGTTTATGATAATACCTTTTAAGTATCTAAATAAAAAGTTGAACACAACAAAGTGTTTTCTTTTATAAATACCAACAATAAAGAATGCTTTCAGTAATCATTTTTCAAGTGGGTAAGCTAATGACAATTTTTACTTTCACTAAAAAAGTATGACATGTATTACAAGGTAATGCAGTTCATCTTCACAAACCATCGTTTTACTCACTCCATAAATGATGACATCATTTATTCTCTTTTGTGACCTCTTAGAGAGTCAAACATGAAATATATTACAGATCAGCTAAATGCCATTTTGAGGTGAATGCTATTAACATGAACTCATCCTTTTCCCTCAAAATGAACTTTTCCACTTTTCCATCAAGACACTCTTCTATCCATAGGTCAGTTGATTTTTTATTGGTATCTGGACAACAAAGATAGATCTCAAGGCAGTACAGACACAGGAGGAAATTCTTTTCATTATTAAAGACTGAAGCTAATTGCTTATTCACTTTATTGTTGTAAAGAAAAGAACATAAAATGCTTGTGGAAGCCTTTGAGTAAGTCAAAAGAGGCAAAAGACTCTATTTTCTTTGGTCCTTCTTCACTTTGTAAATAGCTATGTACAAAATAACTGCTCTGTAAATAATGTGATCAGTTCAAAAGACCCTCTGATTCTTTAGCAGGCAACATTTGAAACTGCAAAGGATCCAGCTCTGACTGGTACTAGCCAGAAATGTTAACACAAGTGTTTTCATCACAAGATGATCTGTTTAGTTAAAAAAAAAAAAAAAAAGTTGTTTATCATAACTCCTTATGTCAGGTTGTATTAGAGCAGTTACCTCGCAGTCTCATCCCTAGAAGGTTTTGGTCAGGAAAAATGAGAGCAGGAAAAGCAATACAGACATAATTGACTGGATATATTGTTTATGTTTGCTGCTTTCATTTTTAAAAGGAACATTTTCATGAAAGACAATTTCTATTCAGCCCTCTCTTGTACTGACTCTCATCTAGGTACAAGTTTATTTCCGAGTCCCCCTCCACTGGTCTTGTTTACCCTGTCATCAAATCATTACTGTATAAGATTTTTAGCACAGTCATCAATAAACACAACTCTCTTTATCTACTTAAACAAAATGATTCATTATTTTCACAATTATATTTTCCTTGTCTTTTATATTTTTTTTATTTGTTTAAATTTCTCAAAGCTGGAATAGCTTTACTATCTATCTTGACTAGACTGAACAGTATTTTTTAATTCACCTATTAGAATTATGTTTCAGGAACATGATACAAGTTAATGAAAATAAACACTCCCTTCCCGAATGACTTAGATATATTTTGTCGGGCTATTCGTATCCTGTAGTCCATTACCCTGCCTGGAGATATTACCTATATAATGCATAAACTGACACTGACATTGGACATATCTCACTACTCTTAATATAGAAAATATGAGATATCCAGTGCTACAACACACTGAATGCTGTACGGTTCACAAATTAGATTCATGGATCACTCAGATCTTTAGAGGACAATTTTTCATAATTTAACCACTTCTAGTTGACAAGAACAAATTGCTTTGTTGCTGGCTCTCAAGTGAATAGTTTAGTTATTAACTTCTTGACACAAAGAATTTGAATCTTCCCACTGTTGTACACTTTTGCCATCGAGTAATACTGTAAACTTGGTCAGCAAACCGAAGGAATGATGTAAATATCCTAGATATCTATTTTTGTTCTTTAGCCAGTAAGGCTGTGAGTGAGAGGGGTAAAGACTCACTGTTGCTTCTGTTCACCAGTGAAGGGATTTGGTAAGACAGTCCTGAAGTTAAACTAATGAAAGAATGCCTTTAAGAGACCATATGCATAAACAGAAGACTTTAGGGTAGTATCAGCATATGATTGTAAAAAATCTCTGCAGTTGAGAAGGTGAAAGGTAGTTTTCAACACCTTTAATTCTCCTTTCAAAGCAAAAAGTTTTAGTATCTGAGAAAGACATAGGCAAGCCATATAAAAATTACATTAGGGACCAGGTCATAAATGTTTTGGTTTTGACTCTTACTATTTTCTTTTATATAGTAATTTTTCTTCCACACTTTCGTTGGTAGTATTATCTGCTGAAGTGAGATTATTTCACTGTCTTTACATTGCTTTTCATTTCCATAGTTGTCTGTTCTCCAGCTCAGAGTAAAAAACAATTCCAATGGGAAACATTACATATTGGGTAATATTTATAAGTTCTTAAATTTCACTACACAAGATCCAAAGTTGATGGTCTCTATAATCTCTGTGTCTAGAGATTTGAAGAGAAATATAGAAGAAAAGCATGGGAAAACATCATCTTTCAGAATATCTGTAGATGAAACGTGAGCTCACACCACCATCAACTTACACTCAGATTTTGCTTCTGTACAGAGCAAGTTTACAGACAGTCCATTGATTCAACAAGTAAATGCCTAAACTCAACTCAGGATTACGTGAATGAAGCTGAAGTTGGCTTTTCATCTCAGGAAATCATGCTTTTTTCAATCAAGTTCTTTCAAGAACAACAAGAAGGGATCGCATTGCAACAGGACATATTGGACACTACAGATAATTCTGTACAGCAAAAATTATAATAGTATATCTATGCCATTTTGCTGGTAAGAGATATACATCCTCCTTCATCAAGAGCCAAAATGAAAACTCCTGATCATTGCTGCCATGTAGTGGTGTCTGCAGGAAAACCTCCTGTCTTAACCTTATGCTAGAATTCTAAGCACTTTTCATGCAATATGTGCTCCACCAACTAGCTTAAAGATTGTTTTTTGAAGTCTTTTTTAACAAACATCCAATGCAGTCTGTTCAGAAACATTGCTTTCACTGAAGCTGTGGTTAAGATTTCATAAATCCTCAGGTCTATCCGTGGGCTTCCTAGAGGCTCTACAGAACTCAGATTTTGTGATGAAGCCTAAAATGGCGTTAGGCCTACAGGGAAGATTGGCCTGAAATGAATTCTAGAAATTTATGAGACTCTATAATGAACTAAAAGAAAACAAGTAGATTATTTTTAAAAAATAAAATAAAGGAAGAAGAGAAGAAAAAAGGTTTTCTGCAGCTTTTCATATCGTAAGAAATTAATATAATGTATTAATTTTGACAGATATCATAATTATCCTTTTTTCCCTAAAAGATGCATTTCCAAAACAATTGTAGGTAAAATGTGAAAGTAAAAAAATTACACTTTTAGCCATTATAGAGATGCTAGAAGATAATGAGCTCCCTCAGAAAAGAAAACAGAAGAGCGTTTGTTAAAGGTCTCCAAAACGCAAAGATTTTCTTCAGAAAACTACTGGAGGCAAACCTAAAATTAGTGTAGCAGATTACATTGCAAATATATATTACCACGTAATTGCAGTGCATGTTTTAAAATCTGAAATTATGGCCAAATATGTTTATTTGGATTTTGTTTTAAAACAGGGTATTTCTCACTACTTCTAAGTATTTTACTCAAGAAGTGCTAAAACACCCAAAGTGAGTGAATGTATAAAAGCTGCTCTATACTGCAGGTAATCAGCAAGCAGTGAGGGTTCTTTTAGTTTGCAGGTAAGAGGTAAAGAAAGAAATCAAAATCCTAAGAAAAACCATACTGAAAATACAAATCTGACCTTGACTCTTCAGTTTAAAAACAAGTTCTTAGAATTATAAATACAAATTTGGATAACATTTTAAAATCATATTAATCCCACACACTTGGAAAACACAGTCACATCAGTGAAAGAACTGGGAGTCCTTTTGCTCAGCATGAAGTAATTAAAATATTATTAATACTGGTCCATCTCACTCTTTTTTAGGCAGACCAAAGGAAATTAGTGTAAATGCCTACAAATGCTAAAAAAGCATTTCATTAAGTGTTGGCAAAACATCGACTTTAATTAAAAAAAAAAAAAAAATTCCTTGTAGCCCCTTAAAGGATAAAGAAGTGTATTAAAAAAAGTTCACTCTAATACCTTTGGGGTAATTAAGGTTTAAACCCATCCTAATAAATCCTATGACAAATAATCCAAGCAGTTTTAGTTTAATCCTTTCTACAGTCTGACATGCAGTTTAAGACACAATTAGAAAAGAAAGCTAAATATGGCCTACCACACATAAAAATTATATTTGTTTTTAAAGAGGATAGCATTAGGGAACAAAAGCTTGCAAACACGGAAAAAAAAAAAAGAAAGAATGTCAACTACTACCATCTCTTTTGTTGCAGCTTTGTGATTTTATATAAGTGAAATTACACATATAAAATAAGGGGGTTAGCAGCTGATAACTTTTTTTTTCCTTTCGGTATCCGTGTGCAAAAATACTGATTTATCATTTGTCTTTAAAGAGAAAAAAATTTCAGGCAATATAGTAAACCAGTTGCAATTATAATTACAGTGTATGCATGCAATTACAGTGCCTGAACATGGGCTGTAAGAAATCGGTTAGAAAGTGCATTTAAAACATGATCTTGAAACTGGACATAGAAACAAGATATTTTAAAAATCAAATTATTAAAATAAAAAATCAAACAGTGAAATAACACTCGATCAAGAAATATGTCACTGTATTACCCATATTATGGACAAATGAGACACTTGGATTAGACATTTTTCCCCCAAACATAATTCAATTAAATAACTGCTTTGTCAGAATATTAAATTTCATACACTAATTAAAACCTTCCAGGTCTGCACTATAATTTATGATGTCTTTTTCATCAGATTCATGCAAAGGGCTTTTCTCGAAATTCAACTAAGACTAATAATTGAAATGAAAAGTGGAAGGTGAAGATTACAGGAAATAACATAAAGGAGCATTAAAGGTGCTGCACCCTTTGTCATAGAATATTCTTTCTTTTTAAATGGTAAGAAAAATCATCTATTTCAGCATTCATTTACAGGTTATTCCTTCATTGAAATTATCGATCTGTAAACCTTCAAATTTATAGACAGTTGTCGTGAGGTGGTCACTTGACCATTCCCAGGTGTATCAGTGATAAATAAAATGAGTAATTTATTAATTATCTGCATGCTCAACAGCGAGACTAAAACATACAAGCCTCATATGAAAAGATAGTTTATTAGATAAATGTAATGCACATGTACAGAATCAAAATAAAAATACGCTATATGAAAATATACTCTCAAGCCCTTGACATCGATTCTGAGAAATGTTGATCTGAGTCTAGATCCAAAGACTGCAGTGCTGACAGTGGTCAGATTTTAGGCATCTGAGTTAAAAACTGAGATCTTCAGAGAGTTCATTGAAGTCTAAACTTGGAAGAATCTAAAACTTTGGAAATATCTGAGATTCCAACATAAATCTTCTCTAGGTCTCTGACGTCCCACATACCCCAGGCTGGGCTCTGCCAACTCACCAGCCCTGTGGCCAGGGCAGGTCTCAGCTTACTCTGTGCACAGGGACTGTGTGTGCCAAGACGGTGCTGCCACCCACCCACTCCTTGGTCCCCTCACTGGCCTGACCTTCATAGTGACACCTTTCCTCGTGTCCCCCTGCTCACTGTGACAATATCTGATTACGTGCTGAATTTAACCACACTTGATTTAATTTGTTTTGTGCAAATTATAATTAGTAAAGCTGAGTAAGAAGGTTTTTATATCACATTCAAATCTCAAGAGGAAACCCTGCTATTTTTCAAAGGGTACAATAAGTAAGATTTTTTTTTTTGCCTCAGTGCCCATATTGTGCTACATTATACATTTACTCAGAAAAAAGGGAAGTAGTGAAGAGTATTAAGGTTACCTGTATAACCTCAAAAAGAAGGATAACAAACACTAGAAATAGTACTTATGTCTTCAGATCTTTGGAGTTCATCACAGAAACTCTAAAGAATAGGCAACATTTCTCCGTGTCAAACAAAATTCCCCAATTTTGAGGTATTTTTTTACTGTAAGAATAACTGTCAGAAACTACCATTGGACTACTTAAGCTGCCAGGATGCTACTTAAATTCATGAAAAATGTTAACAATATATTTCACTTGTGAAAATGTACAAAGTACTAATTGCGCTTTGACTGTAGAATTAAAAGTCAAAAGTAGTTGAATGTGTGAGGTTAAGTGTAATAAAGCCCAAAAGATGATGAGAAATATGAGCCAGACAAGCACACACCCAAATCAAAATCTACAGAGCTGTCTGTTCTTCTGAAAGGATATGACATACCTCATGAATAACTTCTGCATAAGGACATCCTCTGGCTCAATGGCCTGCAGTCAAACAGCAATCTCTGTTGCACATGCAGGTAATTGTTAATATAACAACGGAATTTTGGCATTTTGCCTGTTCGTAAGGATAGTCTATTTTTTTATGAATTATTTTTAATTTCGGGGACTTTTTAAAATTTACTTTAATTTTTTAATGCAACTGGTGAATGAAGCAAATCAAATACGGCAAACAATTAGGCATTTTTTGGGGTTGCAAGGCACAGAAGGCCAAAGACTTTATGCAGGAATGAAAATTTAGTGACCGAAAATTTGAAGATGCAAAACCACATTGGTATTATTCTCTGGTATAGTTGCTGATATCACAGACTGACTGTCATTTTAGTTAGTCAAGCTGAAAAATTATCCACAAGAATGATATTTTGATCCACAGTAAAACCTAGGATTTTATGTACTTGCATGTGTGACAAATGACAAGGAAAGAAAATCATACAGGGACTCTTCTGGGGTTACCAAATTTAAAAGAACCAGCTACATATGTAAAGATATGGAGATAGCCATCCTCTCTACTCTTCCTCCAGTCCTCTAAGCCAAAAGCAAGGAAGACAGCGACAACTCTGAGAAACAAAAATATTTTAAATCCATTTTAATTTTGGTAAATAAATTCTTCCAAAAGGTCCAGGAAATTGCTGATTTTCTCATCACAGTAACTTCCTAAAAGTATAAGCAACTGGGAATGCCTTCTTTTCATAAGGCAAAATGCAAGTGATTACAAGGCAGATTTCCAGGTGGGAAAGTGAAATTAATTTGTTAGCAGCTAATTAACCTCTATATCACACTATCTGATCAGTTTAATTAAAGCAGCAAAGTATGTTTATTATAATTTATTCAGCACTACTTTCTTTAGTTGATGAAAGAATATAAAAATATAATAAATAAATTTTTTAAAAAGTCTAAACTGATTGGATATTATCTAGATTGTAAATACTGTGACCAGTAGAGTACAGGAGCCTAGTTAAACAATTTGGACATAAGTTTACTTTGGATTCACAGAAAATTTGCATTCTGAATTCATACTTATGTAGGTGCTGGGATGTAATGAACATCTTGCACTATCATAACCAAGTATAGTAAATACGCCAGTGCTCCAACTCCAACAAATCTGCAAAAGCCTTTGAGAAAATTATTTTCTACCATGCAACAGGCAACCATTTAGTAGAATTTATCCCCGAAAAAATTGTGTGCATTTGTTACATTGCCACTGTGTTCTATCCATTACAGCCAACAAATAAAACAAATGTCTAACAATGCTACAATCAGTTGTTACAAAAAGGAATCAAATTTTAGGCATATGACAATACAGTGGAGTGAAAACTCAAGAGGGTAGCTTCTTGGTGATCCAGAAGAATGGCTGAAGTATGTATATTCCAAGGCTTATCTGCACAAAAAAATTGTATATCATAAGAAACATAGCACACAAAGTCACTGTAACTAAAGTTTAAGCAAAAATACCCAGAAAACATTAATGATGTCTTTTAAGAATCTCACTGGAATAGAAAAATGCCAGCATTTTGCATAATTTTCCTTAAACTGCATCAGCTCTTTCTTAACTCTTTTATCCATATATAAAAACTAAAATATAGGAATATTTATGGTGTTTCTACAGGGTATTACAATACTGTGTAACACAGTGATGCCTAAGGTTTTAACATTTCTATTTTTCAAATTCTATACTGCTTAGTGTGTAACTCTGAAGTTTTGTGTGGCCTGTTAACTACTGTACTTTCATTCTGGTTAGACATAACAAACCCTCTCTAGGTTTGCTCTTCAAGGACACCTTGATTGTCCCAGGTCCCAAAATATGTAAACTAAAAGCCTTTGAAGAGGAGGAGAAAACTTGGGGTAATTACATCATTAACTGAATTTATAACTGGACAATTAACCCTGATATGCAAATGGACCAAACATAAAAGTGTGAAGAACCTGTGACCCAGGACCCATTTTGGGTGTAACCTTTTGGCTGCCCAGGGTGTGCCATTGAAGGCCCTTCAAATAAATACCTGCTTTTATTCTCCTATTCTTGTCTAGACTCTGTTTTCAGACAGCCACATCAAGGCATCAACAAGAAAAAATAAATTTTCACATATAAATTATGGAAGTATGAGCAAAACTTTGGACCACATTTTGCAATGCTGACACTGACCTGTAAAATTAATGACCTTTAATATATTTTTTAAAAACACTCTTTTTTCCCTGTCTGGATCAATTCTTCATTGAATTTATTCAATAGTTTAAAGTGTGTCCACAAAGCACCCAAAAACCCGAAAACAATTACTGTAGCTCATCTTACACAATTTGCATGAATATTAAGAAAAAACCCTACCAAATCTCTCCATTTCCTCCTAAATGTGAAAAGTACCTTTACAAAGGGTAATAAAGTTCAAAATATGTCAGGCCATGTTTTCTTTTCAGATTGCTTTGGCTTACCCACATAACAAATGTCTGGCATATTGACTATTAATTGTTTTAATTGGCCTCTTATAAAGACAAATCTTTCTTAAGACTTTAATTTAAATTATGTTTCTCTATCTCTGAGAAAACAACTCTGGACAGCAGTTACCAGGCTCTAAGAATTATCCCAAGCTCACCTAATTAATAAAGAACAGAAGGAATCATAATTTAATTATTCAGCTTTGGCAGTTGTTTTGTGCACATCTTGTGCTCAATCACTGCAATAAAGCGAAGCTTCAGGAGCACACCTTATTTCAGAAATAGTTCAGTAGCATGAGACAAGCCAGCAGCTGGAAAATATTCCTTTTAGTATTTAACATAAAATGATGAAGACTTTTCCAGTTAATCACTACAAGCAAAAGGCTCACATCACAAATAATTAGAAGAAAATTACTTTTCTTCTAATTATTGATGTTACACTGGTATGCTGGAAGCCATGCACAAGAGAAATAAGATTTAAGAGTTGTATCAACACCTTGCTATTATGTTTCTCATCTGAAAAACGGCACTAACTGAAAGGGGGTTTGCATTTTCTTACATGAATAACAAGAGGGGTTCTTCACTCATCAGATATTTGATGCTTATGCCACAAACAGCAAAGAAATACAGAGAAACCTTTGAAAGCCAGGCTGGTGGCTGCCGGCTGTCAGTGGGATGGAGAGAACAGCAATCTCTCCTTGGGGACAGTCTTGGGCTTTAACAGCTCGGAGAAGGAATCATCTAGTTATGGATATGCACATCCTTCTAGTTCAAAAACTGCACACAATTCAAAAAATATTTTAAGTTTTATATAGATGAATCTTATTCTAGTCAGAGACTTATTGAAGTTCACAGCATTTTAGCATTTCCATCAAAATCTATGGTAACACGTGTAAGTTTGGGCCCTTATACTGTATCATACACTTTCAAATTCTTGTACAAATCAGCACTTTGAAATCCACCTCTTTTTTAAAATTCAGGGTGGACAGACAGATATATCACAGAAGTGTGAATATGTGAAGAAAGAGCCAATGTGAGAAATTTTCAACAAGCAAAATGGCTCTCTCTTGTAAAAAAGTGAAATTAAGGCAGGTATTTGTTACAAAAAGACAGTCAGACAGGATCCTGCAAACCTAACCAAGAAGGCTACTGGAAAAAGAGCTTAGCACTGAAAGATCATAATGAAGAAGTGAGCATGAAGTAAATTGCAAAGTACGTTTTAAACTGATTTTAGTTTGAAGAAATGCATCATTTTGTTCCCCGAAATTTATGCTGTGTTGCTTGAGACTATTTCAGCTCAGCTCTCCACAGCACTGTTACACAGTACTACAGAAGTGTGAACTGAGATTGCAGAAACCACAAGAGAGAGAAACTACAAGTGTTTAGAAAGGGATAATGGAAGATGGGAAACTCAGGCTGAAGAAGAAAGAAGGAATGTTGCAAAAAAGGGTGGAGAGTCTTGTCAAGGATGATGCCATGTTCACACCCAGAGAAGACATAGCAATGAAAATTGGGGAGAAAGGCAGGAAACAATTGCAGAAAGCAGTCATGCCAAACTTCTCCCATCAACAACCTCTTTGGCAACAGCCAAAACTTCCTGGGCCTCTTTCCCCTCCCTTCCCCTACTCATTTTATACAGTTCAGGTTACAAACTTGCCAGGGATTGTTTCCTTTTGGTTTCACTTTTGGAAGTTTACTGAACATGATGGGCTGACAACTCTTACAACTCCAGAAAACTATATGAGCAGAAGCCATCCTAACTTAGCTACTCTTTGCTAGAAAAGTCCCCCAAAACTATTTCAGCAGGTAATGTTCTACAGATACCTCTGAACACTTGTCCAATGATCTAACACTTTATCAGCATAACTTTATCAGCTAAACCTCGCTATCCTGATAAGACCAGCACAGTCTGTTATTTGAACACAGTGAACTGAAAATCATAGGCGTAGGTAAACCATGGATTCCTGCACAGAGTGAGCATTAGTCAGCTGTGCAAATTGACTTCAAGGGCCAGGACTTTTTTCCCGCAGTAAGACACAAACATGCTGTTCACACTGAATATAAAACATTCCTGGGGTTTAAAACATGAAAGAGGTAAAATTTCAAAAGTATGGGCACATACTAGTTTAATTATTTGTGTTCTTAAAGGACATGAACCCACAAGCTTTAGTCCCTTGTAGACCTCCAAAACAAGAGACTCAGTTAAATGTTTGTTCCTGTTCATCAACATGAAGACACAAACACCATTAGAGGATCTCTTTGAGCATATATGCATGTAGATATATATATAAATATATATAAATACATGTGTGAGTATAAACACAGAACGAAATTTATACAATTGATATGTGCATATAAATAACTCCCACCCATATAATTAGGAGCAGTACAATCTTAAAATTTGTCTGATTCTCAAAGTATCACCTAGATGTTTTTTATGAACACTGCACCATAGGGAAAAGCACATCTAATATCTCAGAAATCTGTAAGCTTTAATTCATTATCTTGAAACAATAAAGAAGACTATTTGCTCTGTTTCGTATAAAACATTTAAAGCTCTTGAAAATACAGTATTGCAGATCTCATGTACAGATAAAAGAATTTGATTAATTCAGTTGTATTTATCTTAATTTTTTTTATCAATACAGAGATGACATGAGGAGCTAAATGAATTAAGTGCATTCTATTCTTAACAAACATACACCAGTTCAATTAGATATATATATTTGCACTGCTCTACTCTTACTAGTACATGTAACCACTTCAGTGAACTGTTCTCATGTCAGCAAAACCTACTGATGTGAGTCTGTAAAGGAAATCCTGTCTTGTCCATGTCATAGTTATTTTTCATAAAAGCAGCATTCATAGTTCACAATCATGGCATAATGTAAATATTTACACAGAAATAGAGGGAAATTTTTCCTACTGCTCTAGGTCAAATGTCTGAAGAACTTACTAAATTGATGGATTTTTCCTTCCAATGTTCAAGGTCAATTTATCTGTAACTGCTATGTATCCATTGCTGTAAATAAACCTTTTTTATCTTGAACAATATTTCCTCTTGGTGGTTTTTCTTGACACAGGATGCTTACTGATGTGTAACCACATGACTTTTAGGATAGAGCATGCTTTATTCTTCACAGAGAGTATGGTATCTGTGTTTCAAAATAAAACATAGATCAATCTTCAACACACTCTGCTTTCATCCTTATTGTGCTTGTTACAGCTGCCCCCAAGACACCTAAGCAATGCCCAGACATGTTCTGTGGCACAGCATGCACAGGAACCATTCTCAGCTGACTGTGCCGGCAGGTCTATACAAGGTAATACCCTGTCTGGCTTTCTGCATGCCTCCAACGTCATCTCAACAGGTTTTGTATGCTCACATACTCTTACATGCCCTGATGTAATTAATGTAGACCCAAAACACGAGAGACCGAGAGAGACTGGAAGTATTTGGAATTAAATCTCCCATGTGGCATGATCCTTGTAATAAGGAAAATAAGTCAAGTCAAGGGTCAGCAGAAGAAATGGCAATCATCACTTGGGATTAATAAATATATTAATAATATGGTTTTGAAAAAAATTCTGTCTTAATCCAGCTTCTGGGGTTTTTTTGCTGGTATCTCTTACCAAAAGTGAAAAAAAAAACCAAGCCACACTTTTCCGCAGCAACACAGCTTTAGGATGAAATATCTGAAAATACTGGTAAAATAAAACGGAAATGTTCTATCAGAAAGGTGGGGAAGTGCTGTGGCAAGACTTCCTCTATGAGTATTTTAGAATACTTTAGGTATAGAGGTAATTTAAACTATGATGCCCATAGCAGATTAGATGAAATTAAACTTGCCTATATGGAGAACATTCAGTCTGGCAGAAAACTTTTGCTGGAAATTTTTATGTAGAAAAAAACCTCACAGACAAAGCACAAGAAGTTTTATGAGTTGAAAACACCAGAATTTTGTGCAAGCACAGAAAAGTATCAATAGAGCCATCCTTCTTAGTTCTACTGTACTCATGTGTAACTCTTAAGAAATGCAAAACTGAAGTTACCCTCCTGAGAAGTAGTAATGCCCAAAGGACTAAGACAGTCCTACCTGAATTAATAATTCATCAGGGATTATTCACCCATTTTTGAAAGCAAGGATCTCATCTGGTCATTTCTATGTTTATTCTCACATTTTCAAAAAAGTTACATTTCACAGTATTTCAGTGCAATACAATTTGTGACTAAGAAATGGGGAAATTAAAGATAGTGTGTTCTACAAACATGAATCACAGTCATAGAGCTGGCCCAGAGTTCTCAAGACTTGCTAAATCCTAATATCCCTTCAATGAGACCTAGAGTTGTTTGTGTATTTATTTACAGAGTTCTTATCTGCTCATAGCTGATAGAAAGCATTAACTGGGAAAAAAGAAACCAAATGCTTAACAGCTACATTTCTGATCAAAACAGATAGAATTTTTAAGCATTTCTTTACATGATGTTAGGACATTGCTAATTTTGAAGAGTTTCTCTGCTCTGTGTTATGAACCTCTCTTGCTTTATGGCCAAGTCTACAGAAATACCTGACACTACTTCAATCAGACATCGTCATTTGCAGGACATAAAAGAGACACACTTTCACCTTTTTTTTAAATTCTAATGAGAATTACACCATACTCAGGAGATGGAAAGCTAAGAATTCCCAAATCCCTTGAGCAAAATGCAACTCTTAATCATAGGATTGTCTTGCACTCCCAGAGCATTTGACATTCTATGGAAAATGAAACACCTATTAAAATTTCTATGGCATTTCAACTGCAAAAGAGTGCAGACATCAACCATTTTCTGTTCTCATCTATTGCACAAACCTCTTTTCAAGGCACAGGGCTTCTTGGGAATGCAGAGGTCTACAAACTTTTAAATATGGAAACTTTCCAACTCTCCTGTTAGGTCCTTTTCTAAAGGTAATGAGTTTTGACAAAGATAAGCCAAATTTTCATCTAGTATCTTACAGGAATCCTAGGACAAAAGAAGGTAAGATACCAAGGCCTGCATGACACCTGTGGTTTTGTCATTTGAAAAAACAGAAGTAGGTGGAGTGAAGAAACCTACAAATATCTCCACCTTCAAAAATCCAACCCATTCATCTCAGACTTTCAGAAAAGCTCTATTTTTAATATTAAATAATAAATGTGGAAGTCCGTATCTATATATTCACAGTATTTGCTCCTTCTGGCAGGAAATATTGCAAAAATATTTGGGTTTAATGTCCTTAAAAAAAAAAAAAAACCTCTAAGGTTTGCTATTATGAATGACATTCCTTCTCTGAAGTAAGAAACAAACCTTTGTAATATTTTCTGAATTTCTCAAACTTAGAAGTCTACTTCCATTATGAAAAGCTATATTTGAGTCTTATGCCATTGATTTTTTGTGCATATTCAATTATATCAGTTTTTTTTTAATTTTAATTTAAAAAAATAATCTCTCTTCCAATTAGTAAATATTGACAAAGAAGTTAAGTTAGTTAATACCTTTTTTCCCAAAATATTGGCACATTTCCTAAATTCATTGTAAAAAGTGTCAGAATAATATGTGACAAACAACAGAGAAATGAGTTTTCCTTGGAAACTAAGGAAAATAGTCAGATCCTAGTTATACTGACAAGGATAAATCACAGAAAAAGATATTGTTAGTTTTGAAATGAAAACATTTGACAAGAAAAGCTTACAGACAAAATAAGCAGCATCCTTGAAGTCCATTTCTAATTGATTTTACTGATTCGCCAAAGGTAGTAAAGCAGTGCTATGAATTACTTATCCCAGATTTACATGAGCAAATGAATTTGAGGGTGAAAGGTAAAATCAAAAAACCAGCTAGCTTCATCTGTGCCACAAATTCATTGAACTCTTAGAAAATGTGAACAATAGCAGCCTGCAAAAGCTTTCCTTAGCATATTGTACTTCTCGATTTTAAACTGAAGAACCTACAGGGTGTTAATAAATTGAGTACAATAGTATATCTTGCTTTTAATAAGATGTTTGTTCTGAAAGCACATTAAAGTCTCATTCAAAATTAAGGTGATAATGTGTACGTATGGCAGCTTAATAATAGAAATCACACCTTTCTTTCTTTTCTTCTTACCTAGATCCTTCCCTCCACCTCCTTTTCAGAAGCTGCACATTTTTTAAATGCGTTGTCTGGTCAATAAGTAAAAAGTGTATTAGATGTCTTTAACACATTTGATTTTTCAGATAAAATGGAATGCTTGAAAGCCCTCAACAGTGATCGAAGGTGTTTCTTTGCTTTACTCTAAAAGCTTTTTTGGCAAGTTTCCAACCCGTGAAGCACTTCACTGCTCAGGTGAGCTCTTTGCAATGATTTATATTATAAAGCTACACTCCTTTACTGAAGGTAAGCTTATTAAGAGATGGTAGATAACCAATACCAAAAGACCAAAAGCTGGCTCCTCTATAGCTACACATTTAAAATCCCTGCTTTATACATAATCTTAATTCTGATTTTACTGTTACCACTGTCTTGCTCATCAACTTCCTAACTGGTTTAAAATTCCTGAAGTGTGGAAAAAAAAAAAATCAAGGATTACCAATATGATTAATCACACTAACACTCATTGGTGTAATTCTCATACAGGATCATACCAGATATATAATTTAAAAAAAAGCATGGAAGAGCTTTCCTATGGCAGCCCATATTTTAGAGGAAAATCAATGATTTCTACACTGAAAGACACACCTGGGAGAGTCTAGGAAGTTATAAAACTCAAGGCAAGGTAGCAAGCAACAGTACTCTTAAAAAAGATTTCTAATGACCTGGATTTTTCTTTTTAATTGCCTTTAAGATGTTTTTCTTTTATCTAACTAGTGCCTGCTAGATATTTGTAAACCAGAAGGCACACTGAGACTTTTTGAAATAAGAATCCAAACATTAGGGGCAGGATATTGGGGACAGACAAGTAAACAGTGGGATCTTGTTCCCAAGAGGGAATGCCAGACAAGTTCTGCATTAATCTGGTGAGGCTTATGCCATGTCTTCCAACAGGCTTCGGCATGGACAGGTTCGCAGTGAATTTCTACACTAAGATGAAACTCTCCTTGCTAATGATGCAGATCCTGGGAAGCTGAGGTGAGAGTGTTTCAAAGGCTGCAACTATTGTGTCTTCTGTCTCACTTCGACAAACACTGTCGAAAACTGCAGAAATGCATGTTCCTGCAACATTCACAGCGAGCTTTCATGACTCGAACAGATGAAAGTGGCTTGATAAACTTCAAATAAACATCAGAAAAACCCTTAAACCCACACAATTTCAGTAAATATGATTTATCCTTATTTCCTTTTCACCTCACCTTCCCACTACTCCCAGTGCATTCACACAGAGCTTCCTCCCCTGAGTAGAAAGATGTCCAAGTGTGATCACTGGCAGAAAAAATGTGATTTCATTCCTTTCAGTAAGATAGGGCACATTTAATTTAAATTATACACAAATGAAGGCTACAGGTCACAGAAGAGGTGGCACACAGCCCTTCAGAGAAAAAAATACTATCCTCCTTAAAACATTCACCATCTGTCAATTTAAATCTGTCAATTTAAATCGATCACTTGGATTTTTTTTCAAATCACAGAGATCTTAGAAGTGTGAGGCATTATCCAAAATGAATCAAAATTAATGGAAGATTTATTTCACTGAGTTTTGGATCAAAGCATTGGGTGAAGACACAGACAGCTGTCACACTTTGCCTGTGTTTAGTGTTATAACTTTCACAAAATTATAAAGTATGTATGACTTACTAGGAAAGGATCCCACATCTACTTTGCACCTGTGAGGACCAGTTCCCTGTGCTGCGTGTCTGGTGCTAAATCGCAGCTGTATCATTTCTCACAGATGCTCTTTGCACAGAAGAGGATTATCAGAGGTACAGGTCATGAGAGAGCTGTATCCTCTGGCTGAAGACATGAGAGGAAAAAGGACTCTAGTTTGTTTTCTTCACAGAGTTTTCCTTCTTTCAAGAGACAAAATACATTTAGTAAACTGCCTCTTTATAATGAAATCGTGCCAAAGCTGAAAGTTTCATGGTTTGTTTATTTGTTTTCCAGCTGAGGCTTTTAAGATACAGTGTTTTAGCATTGTTGTAACATCTGCAATAAATTACAGACAGTCCTGGTAATCTTCAAACTGCAAGATACAACAGAGACACCTACTACTGCTCTGCTCTTGCAGGTCACTGCTTGGATCAACTCTGGTGATAAGGAGACTTGTTTTATCTTAGTTATCCTTTTCATCTTCTCTTTCTTTGCTGAGCAACTTTTCACTAAGTTTATGCAGCCAAAATTTCTACTAGAAAAAAATAAACAAACAAACCATAATTCCAAAGTAATACTCCCATGACATTTTGTCATTATTTTTAAGCCCAGTTGGTATATGAACACCAGCCTACGTATTATCATCGGAGCAAATGCTGTCTCAAGATTACCAAGACATAGAAAAACATCATTTACAGAGAAGAATATAAAATGACACTGCTGGTCAAAATAAAGCATATGAAAAGAATTTTTCATGTGGCATTTTTATGTGATAATTAATTCTTAAAAGTCTGAGTTTCAGTCTACGTATAAATAAGTGGATGTTAATAGGCCATCCATACAGACTCCTATTTTAAAATACCAATGAGATATCCCTTATGTTTATACATGTGTAAGTACAATTAATACAGCAATCCAACTGGAAACAAAATTGCTTTAGTTAACCAACCATTGCAAGACAATCAAATGTGGTATCAAATGTAATTGTAGAAGATTCATTTGGGGAATAACAGCAATTGCTTCATACAGAATTCTCCCTTCCTCCTTTCAGTTTGCATACATTTTTTTCATGAGTCTCTGTGCCAGAAAAATAATTGGACCATCACAAGTGTCAAAACCATCCCCCTTTCAATTTGTAGTGTACAAGATATTTCAAACTGACAAAGCTGCTTCATTTAGATATATTGGTTTGTACCTCTGAGTTGTAACTGCTTTAATCTAAAACATTCAAGCAGGCTTGATTCCTCCAGCTTTACAGGGAGCCAGGGAATTGAGCAGTACCAATGGAATACGAAACAGAGAATGGGATTTCTTTATTTGCCTGAACCTAAGCACTTTTGTTTTGCCTTCATAAACTTCACAAATATTCTCTTAAGACCTAACAGTTTTCTAACAGGTAAGTATTATTTTGGGGCCATACAAGTAAACTGCAGTTCAACTATTTTAACCAACTTTGTGCTTCATGGGGAAACAACACATTGCAATCCAGTATTTCTTTTTTTCCATTTTTTACTTAGAAGACATTTGGTATTCTTAATTACTATTCTTAATTAATATTACTTTGAATAACTTTGTACCTTTAGTGAAATAATTATTAATTTCCAAAATTATTTTTATATTTAATTATCAGTTAAGAATACCCATATCCATTATGATCTTTTTTTCTGACACTTAGCTAAAACTAATGGTAAATATGTAAGATACATGCTCTTAATTCATTTTAGGTTTTCAAAATGTCCAGCTCACAGCTGGATAACCGAGGGGATGGGCAACGGGTTCACAGGTCAGGCACAAATGTTATAGTGAATGAGGGGACATCAGGCTGGTGACCTGCCACTCAGGAGGATTCTGCCACTCCTGCAGGATTCCATCCTCACCCCAGTTCTCTTCAGCATCTTCATTAATTGCTTGGATGCAGGACTCAAAGGAATATTAAGGAAGGCTGCTGACGACACTAAACTGGGAAGGAACTGTCAACTCCCCCAAAGGCAAAGAGGTCCTGCAGAGAGACCTCGACACATTGGAGAGATGGGCAACCATCAACCTCATCAATTTTAACATGAGCAAGTGCCAGATTCTGCACCTGGGATGGGACAACCTTGGATGTGTTATAGAGAGGGAAATGAGAGGCTGGAGAGCAGCTGCAGTAAGGGGTGTAGGTGTCCTGGTTGAAGATGAGTCAGCAGTGCCCTGGCAGCCAGGAGGGACAACCCTGTCCTGGGGGGCATCAAGCACAGCATCGCCAGCCAGGCAAGGGAGGGGATTGTCCCGCTCTGCTCTGCACTGGGGCAGCCTCACCTCGAGTGCTGGGAGCAGTTTTGGGCACCATAACACAAAAAAGACATTCAGCCATTAGAAACTGTCCAAAGGAAGGCCAGGGGCATCCTTATAAAGAGCAGCTGAGGTCACTCGGTTTGTTTAGCCTGGAGAAAAAGAGTCTGAGGGGAGACCTCAGCATGGTCTTCAACAACCTCATGAGGGGCAGCAGAGGGTCAGGTACTGATCTCTTCACTCTTGTGATGAGTGACAGGATCCAAGGAAACAGCCTGAAGCTGAGCTGGGGGAGGTTTATGTTGGATATGAACAGATTTTTCCCCCAGAGGGTAGTTGGACACTGGAAGAGGCTCCCCAAGGCACTGGTCACAGCACCAAGCCTGGCAGCGTTCAAGAAGCGTTTGGACAACACTCTCAGGCACATGGTGTGATTCTTCGCATGTCCTGTGCAGGGCCAGGAGTTGGACTTGATGATCCTGATGGGTCCCTTCAAACTCAGCACAGTATGATTCTATGAAACTGAAATAAGGTAGGTTTAGATTAGGCATTAGGAAGTAATTCTTTCCTGTGAAGGTGGTGAAGCACTGCCGAAGGTTTCCCAGAGAAGTTCCCTGGATGTGTTCAAGGCCAGGTTAAATGAGGCTCTGAGCAATCTGGTCTAGTGGAAAGTGTCCCTGCCCATGGCAGGGGGATCAGAACAAGATGAGCTTTAAGGTCCCTTCCAACCCAAATCATGCTGTGATTCTGTGATTTATAAAAGACTCAAAATTTAAGTTTTTTGTTTAGTTTTTCATTGTTTGGTCAGCTTGAAACAGTTGAAATTTAATATAGTATAGTACTTAAAACACTGGAAGAAATTATGCTCTCATTCAGTTAGAAGTAGTACAGAAAAGGGATTTTAGTAGATGTGGATTTGTATGTCTGTAAATATTTTAGTCTCCTAACTATTTTTCTAAAGGACAAGCAAATTTTGTTCTTTAGGCAATTTAGACAGCCTTTACGCTAAATCATTAGGTGAAATAAAAAAAAAAAAAGTGAGTCTGTGCAAGTAAATATGTGGGTTTTTTCCCAGCACTAGCTTAATTCAGAAGACCGTACCTAAGATGCTGAGTTATTATACTGTGACATTAACCTGAAAATAAAATCTTTAATGCTTGCACGTTTCTTTTGCTGTGAACCGTGCAAAACCCACTCAGAATAAGGTGTTAGAACAGGCACCCTGGCGGTCTTTTGACTGACATATCCCTTGTAGTTCTGTACAGACCTTGGTCTCACAGTCAGCGTTCTTTGGACTTCCTTTTTTTGTTCATGTTCCGCTCAAGTCAGTCCATATACACTTCCTCAGAAGGAATGCTCATATTTTCTCCTTACAACTCCATAGTCTATTATTCGGCTGCAATCTGACTGTCAAGGACATTGCTGATCACAAGCTCATTAGAAGCAGAAATAGCTTGTCCCATGAGTTTCTTTCTACAGTGACTCATGTGCAATTCTGCTGGAAGGGCTTTCATCACCCAAAACCAAATCCTGGATGAGAAATGTACCCTATGAAGCATGATGTAGACCATTCATAATGCTATCAGAAGTACTTTAAGAACCCTTGACTGCAGAAAATTTTACAGTCCATCTTCTGTTTTCCATCACAGCCATTAGGAGAGTGAATCTTCCAGTGAAAATTAAGTTTATCAGAAAGATCTGTGAGCAAACTAATTTGGGCAGACATTTTCTGAAAAGTAGGCCAGAAGAGAAGAAAGATTACTTCTGGCAAAAATGGAACAAATTGAATTATAAAAGGCTTAATACATTTATTTGAAATTTAATTGCATAACCTAATGTCAAGGTTATTATATGATGCACACTGTTCTGATCCAAATTCAAAACAGTCAAGTACAATCTCAGTTTGCAGTTACTTTATTATAAATCTTACCGCCTTTTTTTTTTTTTTCAATAGTGACCATAGTCTTTGCCTGAACCACAACATTAATACAAAATCACATTTCCAAACTATTTTGAGATGTCTCCTTGGCAATGAATTCAGATAAAACCTGAAGCCTCTTTGGTATGACTGACTTCTACTGTGAAAAGAAGGGTAAAAAGAAAAACAAAAGCTGAGGTGGTGTTGACATGATGCCAGAATGTACCGAAGAAGAAAAATGGTTAGAATGAGATTCTGACTGTATTCACACAGTTCTGCACTGAGTCCATCAAGCGTGCAGGTTTTATTTTCTATTCACAAGAGAGGCAGGTTAGCTGAAAAGGTCACTGCAGCATTCTTATTATAGCATCTCCATGGAATATGCATTCTGTGTTTTACTGTGTATTAGAAGCTGTGCCTGTGCAGAGAGAGCACCTAAAAACATTCAGGCTGTGTTCAAACTCTCTGTATTCCTAAAGCTGGTCACTCCTATCTGAATTACACAGCCTGACTTTAGGGGTTTTTTTATCTGTCTTCAGATCTCCAGGTGCCTGAGTAACACTGGAAGAGAATGAACATTTGTGCTGGTTTTTACTGAGTTAGAATTAATTTTCTTCATTGTAGCTAGCATGGGCTATATTTTGGATTTGTTCTGGAAACAATGTTGATAATTCTGGTGTGTTTTTTTTTATTGCTGAGTAGTACTTTTGCACAGCCAAGGCCTTTTCTGCTTCTCACACTGCCCCTCCAGTGAGGAGGCTGGGGATGCACAGCTGACCCCAACTGACCCAAGGGATATTCCACACCATACGGCACCATGCTCAGCATATAATGCTGGGGGAAGAAGTAGGAAAGGGATGGCCTTTTGGAGTGATGATGTTTATCTTCACAAGTCATCATTTAGGGCAAAGGAGCCCTGCATTCCTGGGGATGGATGAACACCTGCCTGCCCATGGGAAGTGCTGAAGGAATTCCTTGTTTTGCTTTGCTTCTGCATGCAACTTTTGCTTTACTTATGAAACTCTTAATCTCAACCCATGAGTTTTCTCTTTTTCACTCTTGCAATTCTCTCCCCCATCCCAATTCAGTGGGAGCGAGCAGGTGCCCGTGCAGTGCTTGCTTGTCAGCTGGAGTTAAAGCACGACAACATTCTTAGAAAACCATTGCACATTTAACTGTGTGCCACTGTGATTCTCGTGGATGTGCAAACACAGTCTAGGTTTGTAGCAGCACCATGCAAAAGTACCATCTGCTTTTATTTCTGAAGGAACATGGAACAGAGGCATGATAAATAACTTTGGCACTTAGCAGGGAACTATAGCCTAAAATTAAGAGGCTTATAATAATGCAGCACAATATTAATTTGGCCAGATTGGTAATAAAAAATCAATGTTGTGCATTTTAAAATCATATCACTTATTTTTCAGTAAAGCCTGAAATGACTAAAGAAGACAATTTAATGTTTGACTATGTTAGGGCCTCTTTCAGCAGTACTAGAATACTGAAAGAAGAGATGCAGTTATTAAAATATGGAAAGGTATTCTAAAAAATAGTCTATGAATCCCAAGTCATGCAGATAACCACATCCTTCTGTATTTAGTTATTTCCTGCTTTTATTTTTTTCCTTCACATAAGGAAAAGACAACTTGTAAAAATCTTTTCTATGATTCTGTTTCAGTGTTTGGAATAAGCACACTTTTAACTGATAGCAGCCATCACTCAGATGTCTTCTTTGTAATCATTCCCTGTCTGTCAAAACAAACAGATGTCTTGTGTACAACTCAGAGCTACATCCCTGGGTCTGTGAAGCTCCCTATAAGCTTCTGAAAGGAAAAGTTCACTTTATTCTCTAGACACCCTGACTGAGACTGCTTACTGAATGAAATAAAATGCCTATTCATAGCCAGTAACCCCTTCTGTAGTAGATATATAGACAACATATTTGTAAGATTACAGTTTACATTTCAAAGAGGAAAAATCAAAGAAAGTTAAAAGGAGAAAAAATGAATCTTACCCCAAACTCATCCCTCCACTGATGTGATGCTTGGTACTTCTCTGCTTCTTTAGCAAGGCGCTGAAGAACAAAGAGAGAGAGGGCGTGAATTTTAGCCTTTACTAATTCTTCACATAGAAACGTCTTTCTCTTTTACTTTTCTCACATACATGTTTTCTCTCTCTAAATGCTATATATCTATGCTTTTTTTGCATTTATTTGAAAACTATGTATATTTGAGTAAAGGTGAACCATCTCATCTAAACAGTGCTATTTTCTGTATTATTTGATTTTTAAGTACTGTAATGCATTAGAAAACTTAACCTTCACTGCAATATTATTTAAGAAGTTCTAGTTAAGTTCAAAATCCATCAACATCCTGCTGAAAATACTTTCTCCTTACACAAATTACCTTGTCTTATGTGCATTAATTTAATCTACCATCCAATAACAAGTACATATTAGAATATTAAAGCACTGGGTTATGGACATTTATTTCTCTATTATATCATTTAGCTTCAATTATAGAAACTACTGACAGCCCTGTGATTATTAGGGACATATAAAAAGTCAGTAATTTGGGACTAGCTGGAGTCTGATCTCATGGATTGAGTTAGCAGCTGGAGAGTAACAGGCATGTTCCTAGAGGGCATTTTCCCCATATTTAATACTTTGAATAAAATCTAGTCTTTTCACTTAGCCTCACAGGGAGAAAAGCATAGTGTACAGGAATTTGCTCTTTCAAATCAATCTCTTGTACAGATACATCCATTAGATTGGATGATGTGTTCCTCCTCATACAAAATTTGAAGTCTTTGAAAAAAAGCTGTTTAGACACAATTCTTAGAAGTTTCCTACAATTTTGCATATAGAAGTTGCCAAGGTAATGCATGTTCTCCAGCTAAGCTGCACACAGATCCCCCATCCCTGGAGGCAAGCACCCATCCCTAAAGCAAGCCAGCTCACTCTGAAGAAGCAGCTACCTCATGTGAATGTAGTTCATGTGGACTGAGCCATGTCCTAATTGTTGAGTGACTTACTTTTAGAACTCAATTATTTCACAGCCCAATAAAAATTTTAGCGACTGTTTTTAGGGAGTCATGGCCCCTTTCTAACAGACACAGCCTATGTCCACCAGATGAGCAGGGATGAAAATGCTTACTGTGTAACAATAAGTCTGATGACCCTTTTAACATTCAGACCAATCCCTACAGAAAATGAACTGCTGTCTAAGTCACATTTTCAGTTGAGTCAAATTGTCAGTTCTTGCTAACAACCAAAAGGAATACGACCAGAAAGTCCATGTAAGTTCGAATTGCAGACATGGTGCTGTCAGAACATCACCTCAGACCTGTGCCAGATTGCAACCGCCTGTGCTACCTCATCCCTAGGGCAACCCCTCTCCCCACTCCAACAGCTACCAGGATGATTGATACATTTCACAAATCAGAACTTAGGATCTTTTTCTCATTTTTAGGTTTGAAATCGTTCTTCAAAACCAGAAAAAACCTTAACAAACCTGTGTGTGCTACTGCCACAAAATGTGTCCCCACTCAATTGTTTTATTGTCAATTCAAATGATTCTTAGATAACAGAAACACACCAGCACCTTACAAGCATTGTCCACTGGAGGTACCTCAACAGTAACTGAATACCACGTTAACCAAAGAAAAACTATGATATAATTTCACATATTATATTGGGAAAAAGCACAGTCCAAGTCTTTCTCAACTAAACTGGACAAACATCAACAATACTTTCATTTTTTTTGGTAATATACCAGAACAACTTTGTCCATCTAATTTATTCACTCAATCTAGCCCATTTTGCATCTAAATTTGTATATCCTCTGATAAATTCAAGCTGATTAAGTCATATTTCACCAGATTGTAGCAAAGCAAGATATAACACTTACTACACATGTAAATAGCTGCAGTTAACACTGCCCTCAGATTTCCTTCACACTCTGTTCCATTGCCTTAAGGTACTCTGAGAACCACAAAAGACAGCAGAACCCAAATGCACAAACTGATAGATAGATTATAGAGAGAAATATATACCCATTATTAACTCTACTAAGAATTTTCCATGGAATGAACTGCAGCCATGCTTGAAATTCCTCAGCTCCACTGGTAGATTTCTTAGTTAATCTGCACTATAAAGTTAAAATGCTTAAAGCAAATAAAAAAAAAAAAAGTTGTTTTGTGTTGTTTTCTCTTGTCTCAAATGAAAGAGAAAAAAAAAAATATCCCTCACAAAATAGATATTGTATTCGTATTCTCCTTTAGAATTTTTCAGTCGAGTTTCAGTTAGAACCCATCCTAACTGCCCAAGTAACCTTCTAAAATATCCCTACCTGCAATATCTACAACACGTTACACTTAAAATAGCCTTCAAAATGAGAGGCTGTCATTTGGGACTTGAAAGAGCTCTGTCAAAGGTAATCAAGCTCATATGAAAGTCCAAGCAAACTGTTTAGAAATAATAATAACCAATGAGAAAACAGCTGTTCCTTGACTCCTAGAACCCCAAACCCAACACCATAATGGGAGTATATGTGAGAACAAGACAGGACCGTGCATACAGGCTCCAGCAACAGGCTGAGACACCTTTTTGATTTCTTCATCACTGCTTATCTGAAGAATCTCTGCGTTTTGTTCTATTGTCCAAAAATCTTTTTTATTTTTTTTTGATGTTGTTACAGTTATTTGATCAATTTTTAAAAAAATTACCTGCAATGTATCCAATACTTTAGCTGGAATGTACATTTAGAATGTGCTTCCTAGTACCCTATGCCGACACTCCTTGGCTAAAAATAGCTGGACAGTTAAGCAAAATCAAGTTACCTGTGCCTTTTATTGTGACACAAGGAGAGACTAGTTTTTCATCTCTCAAAGAAATCATGCTCGCTTCCTTTTGAGGTATGCAAATGTCAGGTCTGGTCTTCCCTGTTTTGATGGAAGAGTCTCTGGAGAATGCCGACAGAGAGCTGCACAACAGCTGGCTAACACCTGGTGCTTCCCATTTTCCCTCTCATTACAATGAAGGCTTAATAAGGCAACAGCTTCTTTCCCACCATGACCCACTGCAGCTCCCTACAAGTTTCTCCAGCAAATACTAAAATCCCAAGATTCAAATGTTTATGTGTAAGAAAATAAGAAGAAATGGTTTAAACCAATATTCCTGTATATTAGCTTTTAATAATTTCTTCCTCCATGCCTCTGTATTGTGTGCTGTGTAGATGAAAGCTGAGATGTTTTCCTGTCTTGATTGAAGCTGTATTTAACATCATCTTTTTGGATACAGAGTATGAAAAACAGAACACTAAAAAGGGAAAAAGCAGCAAAACTAACATGTAACAGAAATGTTCTGGCTTACTGCAATATATTTAAAGGACCCTACTTCACGCAGTCTGCCTGGGAACACAGCTTTACTCTGAATTAGTAAATAAACTAAGAAACCAGGACCAGGGAAAGAGGTCTGCAAAGGCTAACATAATGCTGTAGCATCTATTTATTTGGAGGATGCCCGACAGCTGTGAGATGGTGTTTCTAAGTAAGGGGTCACAAGAGCTGATGCCAGATTTAGCCAGTGAGATTGACACAGTAGATGATGCCAAATTTAAGGTGCTTGAAAACACTTTGATTAAACATGAAATTTTAAAATAAATTTTCCTAGATTAAACAATTGCTTCTATCTCTTTATTTTTTTTTTATTTAAACTTTTAGATTTTTTTTAATTATTAATGAGAACAGCTCTTTTTTTTTTTCCTAAGTAGGGGGCAGCGTGATTATTTTCAGGAATTTCCAGAATACTTACCTCATCAGTAAAAAAAAATAATTATCCCTTGAAAAACAGTCACTGCCAACAAATAAGTATTTTTAATCAAACTTTGAAAGGAGTCAAGAGGTACCTTCCACTATGTTTCCATACATCTTTCAAAGAGAAGGTTACCTTTAAAGGAAAGCAGCTATTGAAAAGCTAGATAAGGTGCAAGTGATAATTTACTCCACCAGCCTATGAACATTTCTTTAACTTTTAAAAGGATTGTAAAGGATTATACACGTACAAACACACATACAAATAATAGAAAAACAAAACAACAAAAAAAGATCCAAAGCCCAGCTGCTTGTCAATCTCAAAACCCTCCATTTTCGAAGGTCTTGTCCCCAGTTTCCAAGTTCACATTACTGTCTATGAAAGGCAGCCTTTAATGCAGCACAGACTGCAAGAATCTTTATCTGATCTGTAAAGATCAACTCCCTAGAAGGCCTATTCATCTTCCAGTCTTCATTTTTTTACATATATGTCATATTTTTATCTCCTTCTAGCCAGCAGAGGATTCTGTCATCAAATGGCTCAATTAAAATTATATTCAGTACAATAAAATAAATCTTTTTTTTTGTGCTTTGCACTTTCCTTGAAGTATTTTATTTGAAAATTATATTTGACTATTTCTCGATATATTAAACTATTATAAAATGTGTAATCTTAGACTTAATAGATATCAGTAGCCTCACAAACTTTCTAAAACACAAAATCCATATATTGGTTAGGTTATTTTAAGAAAATAAGTACCCAGGGAAAAGATATCAATATCAAGCTTATAAAGAATAACATAGAATACACAAAGAACTTCAAGTCTTGATTGTAAAATATTACCCAAATATTCAAAACTGTTCTTGCATGAACAGTGCAAAAGCCACAAGAAGTATGTGTAAAAGTGGTTTAATACACATTTTTCATATGTATGTCTGAAATAAAAATAGTTTTCTTCCGTAGTTGATTATGAATTAGAAATGAATTACAAGATGAGGAAAAGATTTTGTAAGACTCAGATATAGTGTCTGAAGTGTCAGTGCAAGACTGATACTGTTATTTCACTCTAGGTTTTATACAGACTGACAAATTCTAAAGGATTACATGGTCATCTCAGTAAGCTCCTACATTCTGTATTATATGGAATCAGATCTATTCTCTTCTACCGTGATTCTAGTGTCTTTACATGCATAGCATATGTTATATTTTCACAGGTATTTATTTGCTAATGAATTATCCAAATACCCATGAATTACCCCATTCAATAATTGTACCCTATTGTATAAAAAGATCACCCAGTTTGTCACATAGAGAGTGTTGTTTGTTTACAGTTGTTTTTTCGACAAACAACTGTAAACTGGAAGGTCAGTAACCCAAAAGTGAGTATAGGTGTGATAATGATAGCAAGCCCGTAACCCTCATATAAATACATCTGGATTTATTTTCTTTGTCTTATTTCCATACTTCCAGTGGGGCACAGGAGGAGTTAATAGGGGCTGACTATCCTTTCATATGTCATTTATAAGTATATTTCTTATATGAACTTCCTTACACATGCACACTGATAATAATTATCACCACAAAAGTTGATTTAGATTTGATGAAGCTGAGGCACGTCAGTTTGGGTAAGACAGTCCCAACCATAAAACAGTGTCTTAGATTGAACCAAAGACATGACTAATTTTGCTGATTTAAATTGTAATGACAAGTTTTAATATTTCCTCTTTCAAGTAAATTTGTTTGCTTTTAAAAATATTGTGATCGCAAGCACTGTGGCATAGAAGTTTCCATGATAATTCATATTTCCCTATGTCAAATAAGGATCCTTTTTCCTAAGCTTTGCTATGTTCCATTATGTAAATGCCATAATATTCAGCATAATTGTAACCAGAAATTTAAACATATTTTTAAGATTTTTTTAAAATATGTATAGTGACCAAATATAGATTTTTGTTTTTCGCTGATCTGCAGCTTGGTTATATTTTAGGTATTTACACTGCAGAGCCACAGCTTCTCTTTACTCTGACATCTGCTGTGCCACATGATGGTAACACGATCTGTGCTCTGCTAATGAGGATATCTGAAGCATGTAAGGTCACAGAAAGACTGTGTTTCTAATTGGTCTCCTGTATTCTATACAGAATTTATATGTTGTACTCCTCAGCTACTCTCTGGGGACAGTTTCACTTTTGTCATCTAAGACAGCAGTTGAGTCATAGTCATATGGAAAAAGGGTATACTAGGGGTCTGCTGACATTGTGATACTTACCAAAGCACTCTTCCTATAAAATTACTGGCCTAAATGTATATATAATTTAGGACAATTGGGAATTAGCACAATTTTTCAAAAAACTAATGTCATTACACTCTGGACAACACTTCAAAGTAACTCAATCCTCATCTTCCACTTTATAAACAATTAACAGCAACTTAAAATGCTAAATTTATTTTTTTTTTAAATTCAGCTGTAGATTACAAAACTTAGCTTTATTAAATAGTAAGCAGAAAATTACTTTCCACAGTTTGTCTGCTTTTCTAATGCGTTTCAAGCAATTTTTGTGTTATTCATATGAAAAGTCATTCTATTTCAGACCTTCTAATCAGTTTTTCTAACAAGATGACCCTATATCTAAAACAAGTCTGTATGTTGGCTACAAAGAAATCTAATGGAAAAAAATTATTAATACCCTCCACATATTTAGAATATAGGGCTTTAAAGGGTTTCTGTATCTGTTAATAGCTATAGTGAAAATCATTCTTTATGATTCAAGACAGCCTTTATTCCTATTGTTTGCTTAAATGAAACATGGAAAAATAAGGCTGATTCTCTTCAGAGAACTTTTGCTTTACATTTCTCATGGTTTTCTAGTTCCAAAGCATATCAAACCACTGGTCTAAATAAGATCAGAAATCAATGGGAAATCAAATCTGAACTAGAGTACTAGAGATTACAATATTTTAGGTGAAGTTAATGCTTTCTGGCATAACTAATCACATTTATTTTAACAGGAAAAAATTGAAATAAGGATGTCCTAAATAAATGCATCCCACATATGCTTTTGACACCTAAAGCATCACATGCAATCACCTGTCACTGACAAAAGTAT
The DNA here is from genome assembly GCA_013397775.1 of Eulacestoma nigropectus. Taxonomy (NCBI): domain Eukaryota; kingdom Metazoa; phylum Chordata; class Aves; order Passeriformes; genus Eulacestoma; species Eulacestoma nigropectus. Next base: position 301,447 of record VZTE01004035.1, on the reverse strand, counting down.
CGTATAAGAAAAGTAAAAAAGGATAAAACCCAAAGAACATTTGTCACAGTAACACTTCTCCATTACATAAAAGCAGCCCTTCTCTAAAACATGGACTAGAAACAGGTCTTCTCTTCTATTTGTTCTTTTTTTTAACGTACCTAAGAATTTCCCCAACACTGGCAAATTAACAAAAAGAGAAGGAAAAGGTGGCATAGTGGCAGTACTTCAAGTCCTAAAAGAGCGGTGAAAGCATCTTTCAAACATATTATACTATATTAGGATTCTCAGTTATGTTTTAGAAAGAATCTAAAATCCTTCAGAAGTAGTCAAATGTACAGATATTGTCAAACACTTTTTGTTTCCATCCTGAAAAAAATCACATAGAGCTGGAGCTATATACACCACTGAATGTCATCACTAGAGAATAAATAGCTAAATAAGTAAATAAATAAATAGCTAAACCCCATACATTTAAACTTCTGGAAAAATGGTATAGCTCGCTATGTACTCGGATGAGTGCACAGCCTGCAGAAGTTTCAGGGGGGATGATGTCAAGTACTTGTTTATAGGTGTACTGAAAACTTACTGGTTTCACCTCAGCTTTGTCTCCAATGTCCATAATCCTAACTAGAACTAGTAAGACCATTGGTACCAGATGAAAAGAAGCTTTACATGAGCAGTTAAAGGGAAAAATGAACCACAGGTCCAAAGGCATTGCTGAAGGATTCCTGAGTACCAGAGAACAGAACAAATCAAATACAGCCACAATGAAGAATGTAAGGAGCATAAAATTGTCTTCTGTGACTGCAGCAGCAAGACCAGTCCATGCGGCATGAAATATTATTTATGTGAAATATTTACACACTTAATATGGTGCATCATGAGTGTACAAATTAATTATGTTCAACTGTTATTAAACAACAAAAAGGAATGCAGTAAATTTGCATCAATAGGTAGAGAAGCAGAATTTCCACATTTATGAGGAGAAGGAGGGAGGGAGGAAGGAAGTTCAGTTCCCAAGCCGGAGTATATTTCTAGGATGTGTGCAAGCGGGAGATTTGAGAAGCTGGGCAATATTATGACAGCTTGATACTGCCAAAAATGTTTCAGTAGACAAGGGAGTATGATAGTACTGTGGAAAAAGGCATGAAGAAAAACTATTAGAAGAGTAGGAAAATCTGTCAAATGCATGTTGACATCTAGCAGTGAAATCTTACTAGAGTGATGTATAAAAATAGGGAAGACCACTTTTTTAAGACATAATTTATCCTACTCATTTGCAGAGGTTTAAACCCTTTAGAATGTATTACACTTTCATTCTAATAATTCATATGCCTTAAGTGTACATCACATTGGTGTTATATTTTTAAACAGGCTCAAAGTGAAGGACACACACTGAAACCATTAGACTGAAACTGCCAACTGTTCCAACAAATCTCAAATTGCATAACACCACCAGCTCCAGCTCACTGCCTGCCTTAGGAAACTCTTTTGAGCTTGACAACTGAGCTAGTAACTTCACAGGCGTGATTAGAAAATGGCATGTATATTGAGTAGGCGTGCCTTGTTACCCTGTTTTTTTCACATACTTTTTATAAACTCAAGGAGAAACCTGAACGACATAAATTTGTTTTTGGAAATATCAAAATTAACTCACTTCAAAAAGTGTTCTAAAATGTTGAACAGGTAGTTTAATTTTCCTCTGACTTGAAAAAAATTAATGTGATGCAGTTCAGCTTGCTTTACAACTCTTTTAATACCTCCTCAGTAAGTATTCATTTAAAACAAACAAACAAAAAGAAAAAAAAAAAAAAACCACAAAATACAACCCACCAATTTATACATGTTAGCAGAATCATTGAAATCTCAGTAATATCCAAATGGGAACAGAAATAACTGAAATATGCACATGCAGCTGCCTTATTTTAAAGGGAGAAGTAGGAAAAAAGAACAAATCAAATAAATACCTTCTTGCAAAGTACAAGGAGAAGAAAGCATTGATACAGACTGGCATCACTTATGCAAGAAAAACACTAAAGTCAGTTACCTTTAATCGAATATGGGATGCATCATCAGTTGCATCTTGTTTCATCATATAATCAAACAGAACAACAAATTTCACAGAATGCTGAAGTTTCGTGTGAGTTTAGTAATGATATATCAAATATTGTCATTTTACTGTCAATACAACTCAACAATATTAAATATATATTGAATATTCAAAACGCTGTTTGCAGTATTTTGGTTTAAAATTATAGTTTCTGCTAAAATCATAAAAGTGGAGTTCAGCTAGGTAGGAAAACTAAATATAGAGAAGTGTAGGGAGTTCTAAATTTACTCACACTTTGTGTGCTACAAAAGACATTTAGATGTAATACTGTTGTAATCCCAAAAGAAGATCATAAAGCTGGAGATTTAAATTCCCTGCTGAATTGATAAGCAAATATCTCTTTTGGCTATGTCATCAGAAACAGCATTAAGCTCTCTCAGATTTGGATGGGTATTTAGAGAAAGAAGAGCAAAATCCAGATTTTCCAGAAATAACAGGAGTGCACAGAGCTTATTTATCTTCCTCTGCAGAATAGGACAGAAATGTTTTATTTCATTAAGACACATTCATAACCTAAACTATAATGATAAATTCCCAGTTAATTAATGATTTATAATAAAATCAAGACAGCACTGAAGTCTGCAGCGGCATTTCCAGAAATGGGCCCATGTACAACGCAACTTTAATTATAATAAAATGTAGAGCTTGAATAGTGGAACGAAAGTGTGAATTTTAGAAAAATATCATGTTCACCTCAGTTCTCAGATGTATAAAATAGAATTACGGATTTGACTTATTAGAAGTCTGTTCGAAAATGAATCCACTTCTTAAACATATATATATTTGTTTAAAACTATAGCTGAATAACAAATGTAGCTTTAACATGGCAAGATAGTGTCTCAACAGCTTTGCATGTCAGGCAAAAAGATAGAGCAGGTGGTGGGCTATAGCTGCTGAATAATCAACTTGATCTCATCAGCAGTCAGGGAGTGAGAGCCAAGGAAACGTTACTGTTGGCAACAGCAGAAACAAATGATACATTAATACTGCATGCTATTTTCAGGCATTTCCCTAATGGAAGTAATTCTAATCAAAAGACATAAAAAAGTGTTTAACTGTGAGTCCTGGAGAAAACTGAGTACAAAGGAAAATTACCTTCCCTTGGCAAAGCGTTAACAGTGATTTTTATTTTCTTGGAGACCCTGTGTCAGCCACGACAGCAATACTGGGAACACACCCCTGCTGCTACGCCTGGCTGTGACCCGGGGTAACAGGACACTCAAAGCCTCTTCATTTCTTTCTTATCACATGGAGTGTCATAACATGCTGCTTCTAAACTTTCCCAAATACATTTTAAAAGAAGTGTTGCACTCACAATATTCTCTCTCTACTGGACAGGCTCAAGTTTTAATGTTCAAGTGTAGACGTGAAGTTTTTAAAAACAATTCAGGTCCTTTGTTAGTCACACCTTTTCGATAAAGGACTACATGGGATTTACTAGTTCTTACTGTCCAACAGAACATTCTTCCAGACTGTAATGTAAAAACACCTTAAAATTAATATTAGACAAAAATACAAGGTGAAAATGCTGAAAATGGTATGTTCTACCTTTACATGCATTGTGCTGCTCATGATTTCTCTCCAGCATCTTTTGTCATGTACATGTCATATATTGGACAATTTATGACCTCTTTGTTCCATGGAGAACAATCTCTTTCAGGACATTCTTGTGATTATAAAGAAAATACAACCTGTTTAAGGTATACCATTAACCATTAATCGTACTTCTGCACTGCAAGACCTTTAAAATGGAATTATATGTGAAAAAATACTATTTTTCATTGTAAAACCTCCACCTTTAAAACGAATGCATAGCTAGTTGTCATAGCTAGAGAAGTATTTAATAACTTTTCACACCCATTGTGAAGTACATATTGTTAATTGTATTTAACACATAAAGGAAAGTAAAACAGAAGGATGACATAATGTGACCAAAGTCACACAAAACATTATATTAGATCCTAGTAACACTGAAGACCATGAGATTTATCCCCTGGGTGAATCCATAGTATTTTTCTTTCAGTTATTTTCCTCCTTTTTCTATGGTTATGACCTATAATGATGCTTAAGAAATGTATTTGATTGTCTATTTTAATGACTAATGTACATATTTGAATCAACATTCAAACTATAATTTCCTTCCATTTTTTACAAAAAGGAAAAAAAACCCAAAAAACAATTAAATGTTTTTAGTGCTACCCTCAGAGGTGACATTTGAGAACTACTACAAGAAGCTTGGGTTTATGTATGGTGACTTCCACCAAAAGGTGTTTAATTAGGATGTCTCACACTTTTCTCTGTATGAAAATCTAATTGCCACCTTCTAGCTCAAAGAACACAATCAAGAAGCATTATCCCATCTCAAAACTGTCTAAGCATCTTCCTCATGTCACTTTTACATCTGGTGTTATTTTATTTTTCGGCCTTGCATGCTTCTTTTCTATAAAGGTAGTATACTGAACCTTGTCAGCAAACTTAGCACCATCCAAAAAGTGTGTTTTCTTTTATTCCCACTACAGCTACTTACTGAAAATCATCATCAGAATAAAACTGTGAATAGCACAAAGAAATAAGAAACAGCTAATCCATAATTATAAAAAAAAAAAAGGATAAACTAAACACGCAGGTCAAGAATGTCCGAGTATGAGTAAAGCAAAATCTGACAGTACCTTGCTAGACTGAATGATGCGCCTAACTCAGTATGATGCAGCTGACTGCAGTTGATCTGAATTGCACTTAAAAACTCTGCCTAAGAATTTCTTCCACAGTCCTGTTAAACTGGCACGTTAGATTGCAGAGATGATTTTCAGAAATCAGTCTGAATGTTAAATTAATATACCTGAGCTGATACTCAAGGGACTGGCAGATTGCTCAAGGTTTAGAGTTTTTTGAAACATTGGAGGATGTTCTTGTAGGATTTCATAGAATTGCATCTGGGCTATGTTCCCAAGGAATACTGGAAAGCAGGTAAGTTTTGTAAGTGGAAATGCAGATTCTTCTGGGCACTTCCCTGTCACATGAAACACTAAGATTTGAGAAGTCAGACACTTTGTGCCCTCATTTAGATCACTGGCAGCATTGAAATGCTGAACCTCTACTATCTGAGCTGAAAAATGATTCAATGCCAAGGAAAAAATCATCTTACACTTCTACATTAGCCCAACTATAGATTTCAATGTATCTTTCAAATCTATAGATTTCGATGGGTACGCTGCATTAGTAAAGATAAAAATGCAGCCTCATGTTTCATCAGACAGTGACTTCTGACTCATCATCAATCACTATGGTAAATGACATAAATGATGGCAAAATACATTCACTTGCATATACAACAGAAGTTTCAAGCATATAAACCCTGACCTTAAAGCCTTATTAAAAGAAATTACAGCTAAGTTCAACCATACAGTGAAGTCTTCACTTGTATCTGGTGGCCAGGTGGTTTTAGCGAAGTTGAACGAAGGGTGTAAGGAATGGTTACAGTGCAGAAGCTTGGAGACATAGGTGAGAAGTGACAACAGGAATCCCTTCCACCACGCTGCCTGATGACAATATCACTACTTAGAGCTCTGGGTTACAAAACCAGACCGCTTGACACTCCTTGTTGGCTGAACAGTTACATGGCTCAGTTGTGCCAGGTTAAAGAGAAGACAAAAATAAGGAAAATTAACTTTATTTAATAAATTAAAACTGTAAACTGCATTTTCAAGAAGTTTTTTTGTGTTTCCATCATTGGTAACTTGCCAAGCAACACCTTTAGCAATACCTTTCTCCAAACCTTAGATCTTGGACTTATTTTTATCTGTGTTACTAATCTTCTTACTCCACAGAAAAAAAAAAAGGCACAAAAAACCTTAAAAAAACCCTTCAGATATATAATCCAGCAATACTGCGTGGGATAAATTAAAAAAAAAAAAAAAAAAACCAAAGCCAAGCCCCCCCAAAAAACCCCAAAACCCAAAACCACCATCACAAAAAAAAAAAAAAAAAACAAAAAAAAAATCAAAATT
>VZTE01004035.1:265293-295251 GCA_013397775.1 Eulacestoma nigropectus | reverse complement strand
AAAAAAAAAAAATTCCAAAAAAACTTCAGATTTTTTAAAATCACAAACTTACCAAGATCATGGGATAAGTTTGAGGGATATGGCTTTTTACATTAAAAAAAAAAATTAAATTAAAATTCTCTTTGGAACTGGAAATATTAGCAGGCATAGGCAGATATGTGATGATAGCATGCAAGAATCCATGGGGCAATACAGCAAACACTTCCCGGCTTCTGGATCCCACTCATCCCATCTTCATTAACTGAGCTGGGAGTGGTAGTAACAAAGCCACTGGTGCTCTGACACAAACTCTCCACGGGAAAGCTGGCAGCCATCCTCAAGAGTGCCCAGAAAGGTAAAAATGAAAGTGCCAACTTCTGCCAGCTCCTGTTTTTTTTTTTTTTATAACTACAATTCAAAGAGAAGCTACTTAAACGCAAAGCTGCTGTGGATCTCAATCCATCAAGTATGCTGCTATCCAACAAAAACTAAAGAGGTTGCTCATATAAGTACTCAGTTTCTGGAAAGATCACAGCAATTAATTAGCAATTTAACTGGAAACAAAGTCACTGATGTTCTGTGCAGTGTAAAAGCACTGTGGAAGGGAGATTTATTTGCACTCTCTGTGCTGGAGTTTTACAGGTACTCTATGCTCAATAAATTGCAGAATGGAGCACCGAATTATACTACTTATGTTCTGCTGAGTTTGTAGAAAACATTCTTATATTGTATTTACATAATAAAGTAAGAAATGCATCATAAAACATATGCTCATTTTCTGAAATGTATGTGTAAAGTACACGTACCTTGCTTCAAGTGCTTCTTTACATAAAAATATATATACTAACTAATGAAAAAACAAAAATAAAAAGAAAAAAATTACTATTTAAATAGTTTGATGTATCATTTTGGGCCAGAGTGTATAATCCAGACAGATTATGCTTTTTTACCGTAGCATAATGGGATTTGGTGTTTGGAGTTTTTTAGCTATTGAACTGTTCAGCTGATTAAATAGTTTATTAGTTTGCACCATTTTTAATTCTTGTGCTTTTAGTCTCCACAAAACATAAAGGAAAGAGACAAAAAAGGGTCAATAAAAACTTCAAAAGTAAAACTGACAAAAAAAAACTAAAAAAAAAAAAAAACTTTAAAAAAATCCAAGCGAAAGACCTCAACTTATCTAAAGGAAAGAAATTTGAAGACTGCTTAAATTAACCCAACTGAGTTCCTACTTCAGAAGATCATGATATTCTAAGAGTAGTATCTCTTTACTCCCTGAATCATTAGTCATTGTCTTTTGTGATTTTCTTGCATAGGTAATTTTGTGCATAGTTTTTAGCCTACTATTACCAGACATTTACATATTTGTGTATAAAATGATGGAGTATTCCAAGGTGAGCTGACTGCAGTCATTATAGCTATGGTTGCCAAAATGGTAAAACTGCTCATTCTAGTTATAGCAAACTTTTTGATGCCTTACTTACAGAGAAAACAAAACAAAACAAAACAAAACAAAAAACCCAAAAAAACCCCACAAAAACCCTTCTGACATCTGAATTTAGAATTACTTTAAACTTTGAACAATATGAAGGATGAGACACTTCATGAGAAAGCTGAGAAAATGGGGTTTTAGCGTTGAATAAAAATCTCTTCTTAAAGCCCTCCTTGCCTCTTCTATGATTTGCACCAGCATTTCCCAGATACAGTTGTGCCTATTTTTTTGTCAAGTATGAGCAAAGCTAGTTTAGTAGATTTTTTTAATTAGAAGTTAAAGAAACACTTTCCTCTCACTTTGGGCAATACCTTGCAATGTTTGCAGAAGGCTTCCTAACAGTTCCTGTCAACCCAGAATAGAGAATATACCAAATAAGGATTTTACTTCACAGCACGTAAATAAACGAAAAGCCTCATTAAACCAAAGGTATTCCAAGGTTGATATGAAGTTTCACAATAATCAAACTCATTTCAGTGGAAGGACTTCTGGCTAATCATCTCAGGCATTTCATGTGCAACCAGAAAGAAATTTGTATTAGATAGATATTTATGTGCTTGGTTTTACATACAAAGAACTATTTATGCCTACTTTGAGTAATAACATTTGAAGTGGGCTAAGAGCTGAATCTTCAGTATACACTTGAATTGTCAATATATGTTTTAGTATCACCCTCCCTCTCTTACTATAAAACTAGTAAAAAGTCTCAGAAAACATATTCCAGTTTGGAATAGGAGGTTATGTTTCCTAAAAATACTTGAAATGTTTGTTTTTCAAATATGCAGTTTCTAGGTATAGCACATTTGACAGTGTCATAAAAATACTGTTCTTCCTTATTTTTGAAAAATCAAGTTGTCAGATTTGTTTTAAGTGGAATCTGCAACATTGTACCAAAATCTGCTCAGTCAGTAGCTGCTTATTAAACAGATCTAGGTTTGTTTGTGCTTGCTGTTGCTGTTGTTTGCCGGTTGCTTTCTTTGTTTTGGTCTTTAATTTATGGAAATAGCACTGCTCAGATGATACCATGAATCCTAAGCAAAGTATGTTACTGGTGCAATTCCTAGGTAGATTATCTGTGAGGGGGATGGAAAGCAAATCTGAGAAGCTGCAGCACCAGACAGTCATGACCTACCTGCCCTAGAGATCCAGGTAGCTTTCAAAAATCAGTGGGAGTTATTAGAGTTATATGGCATCTACAGACAGTTTAATTCTCATCCAAACATACTCTTTACCAAATATCAGGCCCAAGCAGAATCTCCATGGTTTTAAAGAGGAATGTAAACATTTCTTACTACTTTAAAATAGATGAGATGAGCCCACATCTGATGTTCACTGAAACATCATTTAAGAGCCCGACCTAAGAAGAAGGTCTGTGGCAGAAGAGACCTCAGAAATTTATCCCCTACAGAACTATTCCTCTATATAATTATGATCAAAATTATTTGCTCTGCATTATCCTCTTGCAACACTTTCTTCTCTCTTGCCTGAGACAAAGCAGCCCAATTTATAGCCAGGGAAAAAAGGATCAGATTTTCCAACAGCATAATTTCTCTGATCTTCTATGCAAAATACTGCATTAGTCTTTTAGGGATAAATGCACAACATCTAGCAACTGACAGTGAAGGACAAGGTACATGGAGGTCTCAGTGTCATCTCATTTACACTGTTATTATTCAGTTTTACTCCCTTGTCAACTGTAATTTCATATTCTGCATTTAGAACTCTATCATCCCACAACATACAAGGATTTAATGTCTGTCACTAAGACTCAATAAACCATATGTGTTCATGTGTATACAATGCCATTTCTATCTCAGACAATATATATATGCTAATATTTCTGGGTTTGAGAGCTTAACAGCTCTCCAAAGTACCCAGATTCGGTACTTAAAACAGCTTTATGAAATGTAGTATTGCCTTACAAACAAGTACTTTTATGCATATTAAAAATAGTCCTTATTAGTGTATGTTAACAAAACCATTCTGTGCTATAAAGAAGCTTATTATTTGTTCCTACAGCAAGTGTGCTTAGCCTCATTATGAGTCAAGGGACACATTTGCAGGCATCACAGCAATCACTGCAGAATTGGCATGTAGCAACACAAAGCAAACTTTTTATGCAGCCAAAGCCTTTGGATACCAGAACAGAACAGGAATCCCCAAAGAATAAGTGTTCAAACACAATATTACAGCACATCTTGAAGTGTAGCTTAGCTAATAGCACCGACTGAGCTGAACTGATTTTCTTCAGTTATTTAAATCTCATTATATATGCTCTATTTAATTCCATCTACACTTAAATTGATATGAAATATAAAACAACCTCTAAATAATTTAGTGTGAAAAAACATACAAGCTAATTAAAAGCTAAAACTTGAAACCCAACCACATTTGAAACCTCTCTTTTTATTAAGGCATCTACTTTTTTTTTGTCTTGACGCTGCCTTTTTGTTTCTTTTTTTGTTTTGGAGAGACAATGAGTTTTTGTAAGGCATTTGTTTTTCTACAGTGAAAAGTGCTTACAAAGAGGCCCCTAGGTTTCTGTTGTTTTGATTCTATGCTACCAATAAAAGTTTGTGTTTTTTGCAGTTCTGTTGAAATTGCAATTAAATTAATAAAACCTAAATGATGTATTCTTAACCATATAATGCAGCTTCCAAGAACTGTAAATTAAAATAAATCTCATTATGGTTATTAATCACTCTCTTTTAATTATAAAGTGAAGATTTAAATGCCACCTTACAATACAACGGTAAGGTCAGACTTTGCTCAGATGCCACGGGGAAGTTTGAAGGGGGCAGCAGAAAAGGGTACATTAATGCAGCTTTCCATGGGAGATCTGTGTGCCTCAGACATGTAGGAGGCAATAAATAAAAATTAAAAATTATCTCCTGTAATTCATGAATTTCACTAGTGTATACTCCCCTCTTGTGCCAAATAGGTCTTGCAATGGATATTCACACATTCGGAGTTGAAGCTCTTTTTAGTCTTCAACAGTTTTCAGGTAAATACCTTCCTGAGAAAATAATAAATGCAAGTAACACCTAATTAGTATTTTCAATTAATTTCTATTATCTAGTTTCAAATCAAAAATAATTACCACAGAAACATTTCTGATCTTGTGTTACCCTGACTGAAACCATATCATCCTCAATTGGTTTTTCCTTACTTTTGCCTGTAATTTTTAAAGTAGTGTTTGATCCTTCAAAAGACCAGTTTCCAAACACACATTAAGACACATATTTTCACATTCTTGCACAGCGCCATGTATAGAGTTCTGCACATAGTACATAGTTCCAAAAGTTTTCAGTTCTATTTCTACTCTTCAATTTTTCAAATCTCTTAATGAAAATTAATCTATGAATCTATTACTTAATCTAGTAATGAAAATCCCTTTCTGAAATATGAGCCACATTTTAAAATGAGTCACAGTTTCTGATAAAATAAATCTGATTATTATTTCGAAGAAATAAAGGAATGCTTCAGTTAAATTATTCCCAATATCACTACTCTTACTTATCTTCCTAATTAAGTAAGGAAAAGCATCCTGAAAAACAAAGCTCTTCTTGAATCCATTCTCATTTATTACTCAAACAATTTTCTGACTCTTTCTCTCACACATAAACACAGAAATTGTCGCCTGCAATTGTCTAACCTACAAAGCCAAATCATACAGAACCTGGCAACATCCTTGCTTTACGTTGTCGGTTGTAGCCTTAGATCTCAAATGGGAGAAGAGCCACCTAATGTTTTTATTTGGAGAAGAGCTGCTTTGTAGCTTAATTAAAGCACTGTCTGACAGTTCAGAAGATGGGAATTTGCTTCTTCTGCAAGGTTTGACAACATCCTCAGCTAAAATGTGATAATGCATCTTATGCAAGAAATAGTGAAATATGGCATTAAAACTTAGCCTCCAGCTTTAAAAAAATCAGCTTTAATAATTTTCTTTCATTTTTTTCCTAATTTACTTAATAGAAATACAACTGCCTGCTTAGCAAGTATATATATCTAAAATCTTTTAATTGAAATTTTTATATACTTTAAAAAAACACCCATAGTGAGCTTTATAACTATTAGCAAACACCAAAAGAAATATTTTTATATAGTAATACTATATATATGATATACATACTTTAGTTGCATTTCACACGTTCACAATTAAATATCAGCTATAATCCAAGGGGCTCAGGAGTTTTCTCAACAATTTTTTGTGGGAGTTTTTGTTTGTGGTTTTGGTTGGTGTTTATTGTTTGTTCATTTTGCTGTTGTCGTTTTAATTTTAAAAAAGTCATCTTTATGAACGAGAAACTTCTATTGAAGAGGCCAACAATGTTGTTAAAAAATAGTTCCTTACATCCACAGTACAATTATTGGCCCAAAATAGGCATTATAGCAAGGAAAAGGAAAAAGTGGCAAGTATGGATCTGTCAGAAAGACTCACCTACCTCTGAAAGCAGTTTTGTGTGTTGGCCAGATTAAGCATTATAATGTATTTCACATGGATGCTTCTACACCCTTCAGTGTAATACAGCTAAATCAGAGCTTTTTTCCCTCTGGCATGTGCAACAGAAATAAATATGAACTTCCATTCACCCCAGTTTATATGAAATCAGATGAGACATTCTTCACCAGTTTCCACAGGAAAAAACATGTGTGTCTAAAGTTTTAGTACTTACAGGTGTGGCTAAGAACAGCTTAAGGATACACTCTGGCAGCAATGATGATATTTGCTTCCAATTGACTTAAAAGGATGATCTGAAGCAGCTATCCTATGGAACATGCAATTATTTATATTAGTTTTATTTTCTCCTCTAGCTACCTGACACACTGGAACACTGGGGGAAAAAAAGAAAAAAAAAAGGAATAAAAAAAAAAAAACAGGAAAGGAGTTTTCCTGTTATATCTGTTCTCAGAGTGTTTTGATATTTTACCTATTAGGTTTTACAAATTCTGCAATTTTCTAGACTAAGCGTGTGCTCACTTTGAGCTTGCCAGCTGTTAAGAGATGACTCCTGGATCTCCAGCAAACACAAGGCACACAGTCCTCTTTTCCAGAAACAATAAATGGCAAAAAAGCTGCAGCCAAATCCCCTGGGGTACCTGCCAGCCTTATAACTCAGAGACCCACAGGAATAGACCTGTGGTTCTTGCCAAGTCTCAATAGTCATCTCAGGGCTATGACAAGTGCAAAAAACACCTGGCAAACTCCGACGAAGTGTGAAAGGTCGAAACAGCACCAAGACTGCATTTTATCACCCCTCTAATGCTGTCTGGCAGAGCACAGACATAGTGAGTAAGGGTTGGACTCTGCTCATTCCAGTTCCTTCTACAAGAAAATAATTGGCAGCAAGTTGTCATCTCCCTATACACTGCAATTCCAGCCAGGCCAAGGCTGTCACTATAAGAAGGCAAAGAGTCCATCGCCTGCTGCATGTTCCACCCCTGCACAGCTTGATGAGCACCAGGAACTTGCCTTGCTTTAAATGCCAGGCAGCACACAGGCACATGTGGCTGTCACTGGAAATAAACATTTAAATACTACTGGGTTTTCTGAGACAAAGTTCTCTTTTCTTAGCATGCATGGATGGAGAAAGAGGACAGATTTAGTGTGAGATTAAATTATAATAAATTCCTCGTAATGGTTTTTTTAATTAAATATTTTGTTTATCAGGAAAATAACTAAGGATAAAAATCATGATGAATCTCCCTCCCCTGCTGCATGCAATCTTTTGGTAGAAAAGCATCCAATGAAAATGAGAGATGGAAGATGCTCAATTCTGCTGAAGGCATGCTCCCTTGTTTCTTTTTATTCAGTAAAAGCTGTCAAAAAATCCACATCCTCTGACGTATTTGCATTTAGCATAGGGACTTGTCAATTATTTATTGCAGAGAGTTCTGTCAGACTGGGATTAAGATGTCCTAAAATTCCCAAGAGAGTAATTCATCACAGCACAATATAGTGTGTGAATAATGGACGTCCACAAAAGGCTCGGCTGACATGATGGAAGCGAATGATAGGTGAATTGAGGTCATGGGCTTGACGCAAAAACATTGGACAACGTACACCCAGGCTGCCAGTCAGGGCATTAAAAAGGAGAAAGTACATGAATATGAAATAGCAAACGAACAGATTGGCTTTTATTTTCTTGTTCCTAACAGCTCAAAGAAAAGATGCTGGAGCTAATGAACCCATCCATGCTGTGAGCCAGTGCACTCTACAGTGGCTGCTACAACTTCGATTCAAAGAGAAGTATCCTGTAAAAATTCCAGTTAGGAATAAAGCCAAGTGTGGGGTTTTCTTTTGCTAGTGACAATGTGTGTTGTCACTATTTCTGTGTTTTTCCACTCCCAACATGCTTATGAGAGCTGTTTCAGTAAAAAAGAGCATCTTAAATCAAAGCAAATTTCCATTACATATGCTTTATTATGTGTTTTTCTACCACAAACCTATAAATCTAGAAATACAATTGACCCTGAACTATTTCTCAAAAAAAAAGAATAAGCAAATAGCACCTGTCAAAGGAACAGAAGTGAAGTGAAAATTTTGTCTCATTTCAAGGAAGGCAACAAAATTCTTGGTATTCCAGTGAGAAGGACATTTCACAAAAGTGGGCAGTTCACATAGGCAGACAATTAATGTTATTCCACTTGTAACCGTAATACACTACTGGTGCACTAGTACTACTCCTACTGTTATACACGGCATTCACTGCACTCCTCCCTTTCAGGTGCTTTTATCCAATAATAAAGATCCTCTCTCTCTAGCTTGCTCTTGTCTTCTTTTGTGAATTGTCTGTATTTTGAGAGATTTGAGTTCTTCTGACAGTTACAGTTTGATTGTGTATTTTCTGCTTTGTGAGTCTAAAAGGTAATATTGATCTGAGCCTTCAGAATTTACTTTCCCTAACAATGTTTGATATTAGACATTAAGCTGAGACCATTTGTCACTTTCTTTCACTAAAGTGAGTCATCTTCTGAACATTTCCTTTGTTGTTTTTAAGGTCTAATATAACTATTGATTTATTGTCAACACATTGTATCTTCTCTGTTAATGCAATCTATAGACTTTATCCTTCCTCATTCTTGTCTTCAACTGCCATCTAAGAAAGTTGGTCTACCTTGTGCTTAATTCTGAAAAGCAAAGGTCTGTTGTGATAACAATAACATTCATTTATTTTCTTACTCCTGTCTGTGTGTTTTGACATCTTTTCCTGCGTACTGGATAATGGTTCCTTTTCAGGAGTTAGTAGAATTTCTTCTGAAGGTGCTATTTTGTTTGTTTTAATATAACAATCTTTTTGGTAAGCAGAGAGGCATATTACACTCAGCCGTTTTCAGACTGATTTCAGGAATCACAAAATAACAGTGCTCACTCAAAGCAGGGTCACTTCAGAGTTAGATCAGGTGGCTTATACCTGGTTGTTTTTTGTTTTATCTCCAGTACGGAGATTTGAAAATATGTCTGGGCAACATGTTCCTGTTGACCATCCTTCACCTTACAATTATTTTTACCAATTTCTAACCACAGTTTCTCTTACTGGAAATTTTATTCATTGCTCCTTTTCCTTTTTACGTGAAAATTTTTGAATAGTGAAAATGAAAGAATTTGCATTTCAATAAACAACACGAATTTTTTCAAAATTCAAAAAAAGCAAGCTTGCCACTTCGTCTGCATACACCTTCTATGATACCTTCCATAACAGCATTTTAAGAGATCATTTTCTTCTTACCCTCATTCCCAAAATATCCCATTCTTTTGGAAGTTTATTTGATTCTGGGCCCTTTAAATAGAGAGTTTAATTACATACACTATCAAAAATCTAACACTGTAGAAGGAGCAAATGCAGATTTACTAGTAAGCTTCAATATGGCAATATCTTCCTCTTAAAAATTTCAACAACATTAAGATAAGTTTTATACGTGAAAATTTGAATAATCAAAAGAAAAACCAGAAGTTTTCAGATAGAGATTTCCAGAGTATGTCTGTGACCAGACATACATGTTCCATTGTAGGAACAGATATGTGACAGCTGCTTATCCCAATTAAAATTTTATGGTCAAACTCCTTCAATTTTCTGTTGAATTTATATTTGTAATTTATTTGAGGCAATTTCATCAATTCTTTTCAAAATCAGGATGAATAGACACATGTAGTTTGCACACCCGAGTGTGGCTCCAGCTACACACCAAAGAGAAATAGGCGTTGTAGCATTTTAAAGATACACACCTTTAACAAGCTTCTTTCTTTCAAAGCAATGATTTTTAAAAGGGAATGAAGAAATCTTCCTGGCAAATGTTATTCTGAGTATGTACCTCTTCTGATTTAACAGAACTGTTCCACTATGTAAAACAGTTTGGTGATATATCAATATATATCAATATATTCATAAAATACTGATCAATAAAAAAATATCCATATTACCTTTCAGGTACATGGCTGGGTTTTTTGTATGAGGCTAGACAAATCTTACTGGCAATGATACTTAACTAATCTTTTTATCTGTTTCACTTTTTTCCACGTAAGAAAATGAATGCAGTTGTTCTTGTCTTACACATAGGTTTGTAAAGCCCTAACAAATGCAGGTCAAGAGTAGACCTGGGGGGAAACTGCTCTCTTGATGCATCCAAACTTCATGGCATTTCAAAAGACAACAACTTTCCCCTGTTGTTTCATCAAAGAATCCTCTCTTCTATGTCCCAAGTCTTACATTTACCTAGGATTTTGAAAATTTAGTAGTCTGCAAAATGTTTTCTGGGAGGTGGGATAATGTCATGCTATAAGAAAAGAGGGATTCAATAGCTCAATTCCTCAGCCTGCATGAGAGTTCAAGCATCTTACTCTCAGTTCGTAAGAGAACTGGCAGTGAGGCAGTAAAAGAAGCCAATGCTTCTTCCAAAGGTGACTTGTTACATAACTAGACATGACAGGATTCACATTCTAAATCATTACATTGAAATGCCTTAGTAAAAGAAAAAAAAAACTCTAGAAAATAAATGAAGAATTTAAAAATTCCAATCCATATTTCATACTGTGAAAACAGGAACTCACCAGATGCATACTTTAGGAATATAACAATAAAAGTACAGCTAGTTTTCCATATTCATGAAAAGCATTGCTGAAAATATTCATCGTACTCATCTCCAGGAAAATGTAAATTATCTGTATTACATTGTGCAACTTCTATAAAGAGAGGAAAGTGAAGACTTTACATGACAGTTTTCTCACCTTGTTTGTCTTATCTGGGCAATCCAGCTTTTTCCTCTTCATCTGACTGTATTAGGCTATTTCACCCTTCCAGTCTGTTCTCAGCTTTGTGCGTGCAATTATTGACTGGCAGCAGTGGCCTTTCAAACAGACTCTGTGGAGTTATTTGAAATATTTAATGACAGTAAACTGCTCAGAAGTAGGTTTTACCTAATAATTGACCTCAACAGTACAGTTAAACAATTTTTTTTTTACTTTGCCTTGGGACTTGTAGCTGTACAGGACATTCAGGCATTGCCTCTAATCAGCGCTTAACTATTAATATGTTAAAGCATTTGACACTATAAAGGGAAATTGATTGAAGAAATTACTGCTTTTAATGTGGCATGTCTCACAGCCACCCAGGGCACCTCCACTGTGTGGTTGTTCAGCTAGTGAGCAGCCATCATCTGCATGCGGGGAGCCAAAGGCATCACTCTGAGGAGGCAAATCCTCATTTCTGGATGCTGCTTGCAGGCTGAACTGACACAGTGGCCTGCCTCTTCATGCCAGGCCATGCCACTCAAATGCATGAAGAGAGACATGCCTGTGAATGTTCTCCCTCTGTGGATTTCAAGTCCTTCTTCTTTACCAGAGATCCCTGATCCCTGAGATCCCCTTCCAACCTGGTATACTATGACTCATTTAAACCATCAACCATGATAAAAAGTAACTTCCAAAGAAAGGCATTACTTCAGAAAAATGTTTGCTTTTAGGCAGACCTGTCCATTTTACAGTGGATTTGACAGATAAGTTCAAGTCTTCTGAGAATTTAGCTTTTAAACATTTTCTCACTCACGGTACGTCAGCAACAAAAATTACCTTATCATCTCAGTATCCCATAACTGCCTATGAGCTTTCCTCTGAAAAAAAAAATTGCTATCAATCACAGTCAGAGACAGGATTCTGCAGAGAACAACCACTGCTTCACCCAAGACTGGCCACTGCTGGATTATGGTTCAGACATGCCTTAGCCTGGCACTCAGAGATCTCCACTACAGCTCCAATATTAGGACAAATGTCCCAGTTCACCATAGCAAAAGAATATTCCTTTCCTTGATGAACAACAAAATGTTGACTTTCCCTTAAGATTTGCACATGTTGTTAGTGGAATCCTATTTCTATCACACTGTTTGCTTGTTTCAAAAACCTTGGTATTGTCTTTTGTTGCTTTGTTTTATTTTCACCTAGCTCCAACAGGCAGCACTGCTGCTGAAGCTGCTAGTCAGAGCCCTAAATAATTGTGCTTCTCTGTCCCTCACTTGACTCACAGTAATAACATGCAATACCAAAATACCAAAGCTTTGGTCAGAATTCTTGTAACCCGATCACCAACCTGTCCAATTTAGACGTGTGAGGCCCCTGTTAATTTTTTCCATTTCTAATTCCTCTAAAAGACCCTCAGTGGAACTGTCAGCTGCCATCCACCCAAATTCAACCTTTAAAGACAGAAGGGTCTCAAGTCAAAGCAAACCAGGAGAAGACTCCTGGCACCTGTGCAGACTGCTGTATTCACAATCTTCTTCACTCATGACATTGTTAAATTATGCAAATTAGCTGACACTGAAATGCATCTAGAAAAGAAGTTTCCTCCTTCTAAATCTTTACAAACATTCTACAGGAGAAATATCCCAGCCCTGCACTGAGATTACTATTTGCATTAGTAATCTTGCCGATTGCACCACTAATTCTTCAGGTAAAGGAAGCTGTTCCTCCTCTGAACTTCAGAAAAAGCATCAAGTCAATCTGACTCCTGCCAAATCCTCATTGTGTAAAAAATCTTCCTAGTAGGAGTCAAAGCAGAAGAGATTGCAAAAAACTAGATCTGGCCACTGAAAAAAAATATTTCTATTCTAAATGGTAATGCAGTCAAAAAAGATCCAGTTGCATGAGTTTGCTGTAATTATTTGTAAGGAAAAAAAGTCACTGCAGAATAATCTCCCTGAGAAATAGCAGAAAAAAAAGAGAGTGGAGTTACCTGCCACTTGAGAGTGCCTGCAAAAAATTTCAGCTGAGAGAAGCTGAGTTCATCTTTGGAAGCAAAGAATATCTATCATAGCTATACATGCTTTTATTTATCAATATTATAATTATGATATTTCACACAGAATTTTTTTTACTGTTTTCTTTCCTCAAGTTTTTTTTCACTGAAGAATTTAATTTTCAAGTCCATCTGGTACAGCAGAGTGTTGTGCACATAAAATAAGCCTCAGATGTAACAACAACAATGCCTTTATGTGTCTTCTATGTAATAATCTTTGCTTTAACATAGGCTCTCTAACACAGTCTATTCTTATCCTGTCATTGTTTATTCATGTAACAGTTCTGCTCTAGAAGCATCTGATTTGGAAGTCAGAAAAGAAAGGACTGTTTCATAAGTAAAGCACAAGTCAATGACTGATTTATTAGAAATAGCAAATAAAACACGATATGACTATAGCTGACTGAATTAGCAAGTACTCTCTGGACCTTGCATTTAGCCTATTTTCAATCTTCTTTAAAATGCACATACATAAAACAAATATTTCAGGAAATTAATCACTATCACAGTGCCTCAAACAGAGCAGTTTCTACAAGCTTCTAGATACTAACCAGAGTCAATCCATATTACACAAACAGATCCAGTTCTGTTTATTATATAGTTCACAAGGTTCAGAAGAATCATGCTCGTTTTTTAACTAAATATATATCTGAGTCTAATTTTAACCTTTTATTCTGTTGGAACATATTAATTCCATAACTTGTGGCAGCAAACTGCAAGTCCCACTAGAAACAGCCATTTGGTTGGATATTAAATCAGTGTCTTGACAATGGCACTCTATGCTCATCACAGTAAAAAGCAGCTGAAAATAACTTTCAGAATCTGCCAACATGGCTAAAAGTTATTCAGAATGTGAAGTGATTTTAACTCATACAACTGAGGAGGATCAACCTCTGCCAGACCAGCCCAAGCACCTCAACTTTGACAGGAAAGATTCTTTGTTCAATAATAGGGAAAGTCACAGAACTGAGTCTCCTTCTATTTCAGGCAAAAAATAAAAAGAGATGGTAAAATACATTGGAAGAGAAAGTTGGAGAGGGCACATCCCCATACCCTCTGCATTTGGTTCTGCAGTTTGAAGCTCCCATGCCAAGTTCTTCATGACTGAAGTGTTTTGGTTTTTTTTTTTACATTTCTTTTAAACATGCCACTCTAGCAAAGTATATGTTTCTGACTTTCCAGAGGTGGCTTAGGCACACTTTTAACCACAATGCCATAGCTTCCTAGGAAACAGGTCTTGAAATCAGGATGAGATACCACATTTCCTACTATAATATGAGTTCTTTTGGGATGGAAAGGTATGTTAGTTCTGTATTTATTCCACCTGCTGGACCTCCAGTCCCCTGGATATTCAACAGTGGAGCTTTATAATCATAAAGAATGATTTCACATATCTATTGGCTGCATGATAGTATACTGTCTGATTTTATTCCAACTACTGCACACAGTATTTACTATAAGCATGGCTGGTTCAATCCACTCTCTTGTGCTGCTCACATCTTGTTTTGCCCTGCTGGATTCCTACTGGCATTACTGACACTTTCTGTTTCTTTGGATAAAGGACATGATTTAACTGGAAATTGTTATCAGTGTAATGAATTAATTGCACTGAAAGTGCTTAGTACTGTAATCCTGGTAAGGCATTGCTGTATGTTGCACATCTCAAGGAAAATAAGTTTAAAAACCATAATTGAGGTAGATAGGGGAAAATCACACCACAAATCTCCCATTACAAGATGTGAAGGAAATCAGCACAGCTTATTTGTGCCTAAAGAAGGTCCCACCAGTCCTTAGTCATTTTCTATTCACAGCAGGTACCACGTATTATGCATCCAGTTGGAAGCATCTGTCGATACCTCAGGCTGCAGCGAAGCGGCTGCGGTTTATTGGCGAACCCTGGCTGGAAGGACTCTCCAGGGAGGCTCGGATATTACAGGCTCCTGTTAAAAATGCTACTGGAACAAATACATTTCTGCTTGGCTGCAATATTAAAAAGTGATGCCTGACCAGTAATTAAAGAAGCTGCCAGATAACACAAAATGTGTTGGGCTAGTTAATGTATGCAGATGTCACTACAGAGAGTGATCTCATAAACAAAATGGGAAACAAAGCACTAGTGTGACAAATTAACCTTTATGGGTTAAGCAGTCTGTGAGCAATGAACAGGGATAGGATGTGCATGTGTTGTTTGGTTTTTTTAATTAAGCCACAAAAAAATCTTAATACTTCTGACGAACAGGATGAACATGAGCCTGTCATTAGAGCTTGCGACCCCTGATTGCTCCACTACCACTGTACAGCAGCCATTATTCTCATTTCTGTAGATGAGGACTGGACATTCTTACTGAAAAACTGTTTCTTATGCTCAGTTCTGTACAAGGTAGTGTTAGTATTTTTTGTCAGCATTTTAATCAGATGCCAGGTTATGCAAAAAATGCTGATAATAAAGACTACTAACCCTGCTTTTGCATAACACACATCAGAATGTTCCCTGCTTAGTTAGGCACTGCCTAACTGATATGAAGGAACATTTGTCTTCCTAGAGATAAAACCAAGATCTGGTGCCCCAAAGGCTGCAGATTAATACTAACCACAATTTTAAGCTGGAAAGTTTACAAACGTTGCTTCATATGTACTAACGTTGGGGTTCTTTTGAAACTTTGCTAGGCTACTTGCCTTCCATATCCTTCAGCTCTTAATTCTTTAGAATAATTACAGACTGTATCTATGAATATTCTGCTAACAGTCATATGAAATACATAATAAGTCTGATGTGAATCATTTCTAGGTGCTTTTTGAGGTGACAGACTCTTAAACCAATATATCATTACCGTCTGCCTTGTCAACTCTTCTTAGCTCATGCATTATTTACCTACTAAACTGTGGTGACAGCGGTGAAGCAATAACGCTCTCTTTTGAACCTCCAGATGCCATCTATGCAAAACACGTTGAATGCCAAAGAGATATGAAATATTCATGCTTTCACTTCTTTTTGTAACTGACAATGTCCTAATGCATAGGTGACTTTAAACGCTCAGTATTTTGGTCATTCATTTACCTCTTCCACTCAAAATATCAAAAAGAAGCGTGAAGGGCAAGATAGGTACATTATCTTTCTGATAATATCCCTTTATATAGAAGTTAGTCTTTATGGATTAATTTATTCTTATTATTTTTGTTATTAATGTAACTAGTCTTTAATTCACTGATTTCTCTGAACAAGTCATGCCTTGACTTTTCAACAAAATCTGTAAACTTTGCTTGTAACCTGACTACTATGTAGCAAATTTAAAAGATTCTGAGATTTACAGATTTCATCTAGATGAACAGGAGTTTCTTCAGGTTTAGTATTTGCCTTATCAGTCATGTCTTTTGGCATACTGAGCAATCAAAAGCTGACTTCTCTCAGACTTTGTTAGCATCATTCCCATTTTCTCCTCCAACATGTTCAGTCTTTCTCCTTGATAAGATGTTATTTGTGGAATTCATCGTGTCATAGAGAGCTTCAGCAAAACAGCAGAGGATGACAGATGTCAAGGAAGTTGCATGTGTATGTTTGTACCATGAAAGCAGATTTATTTTTGAGCATATCTCTCTCCTCTTGAAATAAATATTTTAAATATTTCAAGTAATGGCTTACAGCTTTTTTCCATATGAAAAAATTAAATGCAATTTTTAGTTGCAATTACAACATGCTTTATCTTACTCCATTGTCAGTAAAAGCACTCTAGTGGATTCAAACAAAAGCCTTCTTTGTAACAGAGTAATCCACAGCCTACATTTTTTCTTCATTGTTTCCTAAGTTTTGGAATTGATGGCATTATGGACTTGTAATGTTCTCATGGTTGTTTCTTGTATTGAAGTGTAAAAACTTTGAACAGGTACCATGCTCTACTCTGAATTTAGTAAAATATTTTGGGTTCATTGCTGCAGTGGTTATAAAAAAAGTTTCATCTTCTAGGGAAGTCACACTCCCTATCTGAACACAGATGTAATAGAGTGAAATGCAAAATGAAAATACATCTTGTGTAAAGTGAGTTTAAATTTATAAGTGCATTAACTGTTATTTTTATAGAAACACTGAAAGAATTTTACTATTTCACAAGCAGAAAAGGATCCCATAATTACCACTTACTACCAATCTCAATGTCAGAAGTGTCAGACAGATTTACTGAAACATTCTGACTGCATTTAGCCCCAAATGTTCCATTTCAAACTGTCATAAAAATTTCCCTAAGTCACTCTCACAGTGTTGATACAAAACACTCTTAAAGAGGCTGTCAAGGTTTAAGAATGTCAAACAAAGGACTATAAAGAAATATTCTGATTGGAGATACTTTGCAAACCATACCATCTTTTTTTTTCCTCTAAACTAGTGACATTTTTGAAAGACCTGTAAAGGTCAATGATCTGATAAGACTGTATTCTACTGTATTTACTTTCATTGCTAACGTTCATTATTCTATGAATAGTCTCACTCTTAGCCTCGTGTCCTTTTTTTGGTCCATCAAGAAACTATTTTCTGAAATTCTTTTTCAGCACGGTATTCTTTTTGCTGTTGTTCTAGCTAAGATTGCAAGTATTGCATTTGAAAGGGACTATGGGGTCATGACAATCCTTTCTCCCACCTTCCTTCCCCATTCCTGTTATGTTAATAAAATATCACCAGAACTATGAGCAACCAAGGAGAGGATTTTATACTTCCTTGTACTCCAAACTCATAAAAGTACTTCTTTTAGAAAGAAGAAAAACAAAGTGAATGACGGAGGAAGTTCAAAAGCAGGCAAGGCCAAACAAGAGCAAGAACAAAATTTCAGCAAAAAACAACAGAAGTATTGAAGTAGCATGGAAAAGTACAGGAAGGTTGGACGGATAGATAGATATAATTCAGCACTGCAGACTAAAAAGCAGGAAAAGTTTAAAAAGCTGAGTGACCAAACTGAAAGAAAGGAAGAGGAAGGTTTTCAAATAATATACTGGCAATTTTCAGTAGTCACTAATTTTATATGTGGGGCAAAAGCAGTACCACAGGAAATAAGGAAAGGAACTAAATAGAATTTAATTATTCTAGAGGTGATTTCAGTCAATAAAATGACTGCATTTTCTGCATAAATGTAATACTGCATATCAGATAATCACACAGCAGTTAGAGTGCACCAGAAAATAAAAGCCATCTCTGCAATAACCTCACTGCATCCTCGTTTGTATCAGTAAGCGTTTTGGAAAATGTATGAGGCAGGAGTCTGATAAATTCACACAGGAAGTTTAAACATTCAGCAGTAAAAGGATACTGAGTACATTTAAACTTGTTGAGTGAATTCTCCTGTGTATAACCTACTATGGCTTCATTGATTTCACTTAGGAGTTTATGGACTCTGAAATTCACTGAAGTCAATAGAGCGGAACCATTTGGTATCATCTACAGATCTTGGCCTGTATGCTCAAAAATAAGAGTTAGACTTTGCCTACTTGGATTCTGCACTGCTGAAAATATTATCTTTCTTTGGACAACTTTGATGTACACTGGTGGACCTAAAATCACAGTAAGACCTGCACTGCTTTGAAAAAAATATGGTTGCTCAAACAGCAAGTATCTTCAAGAAGGCATAGGAAGGAAAAAGGGAAAGAAAATGGAGAATGGTTGTACCTCTGAACCTTCTGCAGACCCCAGAGCAGAGCAAGCTTTGCCATCCCCAAATCCAACATCTCATTGCTTCCCATTTGTCTCAACATAATAAACTCCAGAAGCACTTCAGCATAACACCTTCACCTGTCAGGGAATTCTTGGGTTTGTGCCTTAACCTCCTCTGACAAGATGTGGTGGGATGCAACCTCCAGAGAGGAAGGTGACCACTCCATCTCTTCTGGATCAGCTGAGCAGGCTCAGGAAGAGAGATGCTCAAAGTGAGCACTCTTCAATGGCAAATCATCAAGTGAAGCATGCAAGAGAGAAACAGCATTAAACAGCGGTCATGAAGGCTCCAGAAAAGACCAAGAAACTTCATTGAGGAGTAGGAGCAGCCTGCCAGGCCTCTGAGGCAAAACATACTTCTTAGGAACCAGAAGGGACTAACAGAGCATCAACAAAACAAAGAGATGCCAAGGGAATTGCAACCAAGCATGGAAGCAAGGACTTGCCTGCAGGAGCACAACAAGCAGGGCAGGAGCTGTTTGACAACCTTTTTAGTCCTACTGAAAATAGTTATGTTTTTACTAGTTACACATATGAAATTTGACTTTTTCAAATATAGAAGCCTTTTGGATTTTTAGAGAGAGTGTACAGAAGGAATTAAAGGTTAACATTGTAGGTAAAAAGGGATCCTTGCATTAAGCAATTGCAAACAATTTTAACTATAAATGATGTTGGTAGAAAACCCCTCAATAAACTGATACTGCTTCTATCTTTTCACATCTTTTTCCTTTAGAAAAGCAGTAGACAAGGAATCCTGCAAGAGCAGAATCTTTGAAAGGACATCACAGTTTAGTCTGAAAATCCCCACCCATGATCCAAATCATGAAGAGGCAAAGATTATGGCATTAGGGAAATGCTTGTAGCCACTAACTGGCTTGTATCCACTGCACTTGTTTTCCTTTTTTTTTCTTTTTTTTTTTTTTTCCTTCAGTATATGGAGGAACTTATAATCCAATTTGTGAGGAATAGAACCATAAAACTGGACGTACACGGCCCCAGGTCCCTAGCCAATATTTTACATAGATCTGAAACTGTCTCCATCTCAGAGCAACTTGTTATCCATCATGCTGTTTATTTATCATAAGGCCATCTGCTCTACTCACTGCTCCGCATCCTCAATGTGACAAAATTATCCAAGATTTACAATGTCAAAGAAGACTCACTTCCACTCTGGAGACAAACACTGAAAATTCAGAATTCCTAGGGGACATAGAAGAAATTAAAAGCTTTGTGGTTGCATTGGTATTGCATTCAACAGAATGTGTTTACAAAATGTAGGTACAATGTGAGGGTAAGCTGGGAGATGGACACTATTACCATATTGGCCACAACCAGTATCAAACACAAAAATCTGTGTTCTCTGGCTCTTGATGGAAAAACTCCTTAATGCCATATTTAATTGTCTAGTATGAATGGTTCTGTTGATATGAGTAGCTTTAGTCATGTGCTTAAACAACCTCATTTTCCTGGACTAGCACTAAACTTTCAAAAACTGTACCAATCACAAAAGAAATGGCTAACACAAGATACTAACCAATTGCCTGCTCACATAAAGATTTCTGGATCTTCTACTTATATATTTTATCTTACATTCATTTATTTTCCGCTGTATTAGGTTTGTGTGTTAAGGGTTTTTTTGGGGGAAGAAGGGGGCACATTTCTACTTTACCATATTGTAGATTAACTAATAATGGAAAGCAAGAAATAGATATAATCTGATTATTCCCTTCTGAAAGCTTCTTTCTGTCTCACTATAGCAGTGCCAGGTGTAAACTGACTTCAATCTGAAACTGAAATTGTTTCTATTACAAGATTCTATCACAGCCTTGGTTTCTTTCACTCTGGTTTTCACCTGTTCCTAGACATGGAGATACTGATACTGAAAAAAACCTGAACTGGTTGTTAGTGAAGTAAACAGTAAAAGCACACTAATACATAAAAATGTTAGGAATAGAAGTTATTTTTAAATATGCATGTCTACATGCATTTTGGGATGGAATAACAAATGCATTATAAAAGATAAAATAACCTCTCATGTACAGTATTAATTTCAAAATGTGTCACTTCACATTGCCCTTGGACTTGGTATTCTGATGTATTATTTAGGCAATGAGATTTTCCCAGTCACTCTAAAAGTTGTTAATACATGATCTCATTATTTAATCATTTTGTGTTTCAAAATACGATCATCCATAATATGTCTCATTATATAGCAATCAGAAGAACAACGGATACAAAAAGGAAAATTAAATTTAAAATCAAAGTTTTGTTGATTTTCTTAATTGCTAGTAATTGTAGATTTTTGTGCAACAGTTAGCCAAACAATAAACTATTCTAATATTGATATAATAATTATTCACATAATGATTAATATAACATTATTTTAAACTAAGAAGTCTGCACAAAGATGAAAGAAACCTTAAAATACTTTTAAGTGCTGTAATCATACTTGGATCAGAATATTTCATGCCAAATTTTCTAATTTGATACAATAATTGCAAGGGACACAGAGACAGCAAATAAACAGTAACACACATGAATATAAAGATTTACAAGTCCTCCCATTTCAACAGGCCTCTACCTCATTTACATCTCCTTTCAAACTATAGATTGGAACATAGACATGGGGCTCACTGAGAATGAAATAAATTTATCTAATTGTTAAGAGATTAACACTTCATTCTTCATCCATTATCACCAGATAATGGACTAGGAATCTGATTGACTGGAAAAAACAAAAGTTAAATTCTTTATTTAGCCATATCTCTATTTCATATTCATAACCCCTGGTTTAGGGAAGATTGGATCAGATATCTTCACTAATTCTATGTGTCCTAAGTTATTCCACGTTTCTTTGAAAGGCAAAGATGTATTTGACTAACATAACTTTAAATGTCTAAAGCTTTTGAGTACAATCAAAGTTGAAAACTATTCAACTGAAAAAGATATTGCTTATTAAATATATATAGAGTGAGATCTCCATATTTCATTCACTGTATTTCTATCTTAACTGTGTGTCATATGAAATCAATGAAGTATTCTCTCTGGGATATATGAAATAGAAATATTTATCAAATTTACATAAACACTGACACCTGTGTAACATTAGAGCCAAGAAATACTTCCTCAGTCTGACTTCCAGGTAGATCACCCGTCCTAATAAATATTGGTGCTTCATATTTAAAAAAAAGCCATAAAAAGCAAAGAAAAACACAGGGCAAACGATTTTCACTTTTTCATACTTTTTGTATTGAACATTCCTTTTTTTCTGGTAAGAGTGATGTTAAAGAAAACAGTTTTAAAAACAGAGAAAAAATACATGAGTAGAGAAAGCCAGAGTGAATTGTACAAACCATCTGCAAATCCATATCTCGTTTATATAAAACCAATAAAAGTTTTTAAGCATATACTTGCTAGAGCCAAAATAATCTGGATTTTTACAGCAGTTCTTCATCTGATGACTAAATGAAAATGATGCAGCTTTAGAAAAAAAGTAACTTCCAATTTTATCAGAGTTGTAATTTTATTCAGTATCATTTATTCCAGATAAGGGTAATAACCTTATTCTCTGGTAGTCCAGGTTAAATCTACATAGGAGTGTGTTTTCTTCCTCATACTTATGAACCCTTTCTTAACAGCAGCGTCACTTGGTAGTGCATCAAGCCATGACAGCAGTATCTTCTGACTTGCCTATGAACATTTATTCTCCCATATTCAAGTGTCACAACTGGCACTGAAATATTTTGTTTGGTATTCCTCTGAATTCTGCATTTCCTTATTTTTCATACAAGTGAGACCGGGAGATGGTCAGCATCCAAAAATACATGTTATGCATGCAGATGGTTTGACACACAAATATTTTAATTAGACAGCTACTCAGAGCCAGACCTTGGCAATGCATAGGAGAATAACTCCGAACATGAAATTAAGCTGGGCAGTGTTTAAGTACTACAGGACCTTTCAGCACAGTTTATGATGCACAAAATACCAAACTGAAACACTAGGGGAGGAAATTAGCCAAGATAATTAACAACATTGTTCCAGAACTCAAGAAGCATGGAGATGAAGTGGCTTTCAGCAAAACCTGCTTTATCCACCATATGGCTTCCTTGTGCGTTATTTTCTTTTTCATATATACCTCTCTCCATTGACAGCATGCCAGCATTGGGAAAAGTAAATATAATTGTTGCTCTAACAGCAAGTTTTATGATAGAGTTATTCTTTTGAATAACTGTTTCCCAGCAGCATTGAATAGTAGAGCAATTGGCAATACTGTGTGAGTATGGAAGATGCTTTATCCTAAAGGTGAGCCCCATATATTCTCTGAATTTTATAAGTACCTAGGTAGCAAACCTTGTGGCGGAGGAATTTGTTAAGAGGTAAGCCAACCAAGTTTTTCTTCCTGTATTTTATTTTTATGTCTTAAAAAAATTACCATGAATAATCCATCTCTGAGCCCAGCTGAAAGCAAAAGAGCAGTTCCCTTGTTTCAAACCCTGCCCTTGATAAGATACTACTAAGGATGATATTGTTCAGCCTTTAGGCTACATGATCAAATAAAGAGGACCAGGGTGAGCACCTGTACCTGCGAAATCACCATAATGTAGCATCCCACTACTTCCATAATTTTATTGTCTAGTTTACTTTCATTTTTCCATCAATACAAGACAAGAACAGAACGAAAAGCTTCTCTCTGAACAACCAGTTTTCCCAAAGGTGTAAACTGGTGACTTCAGGTTGTGTTAACTGTGGACCAGCTTCTGTGAAGCACCTCTGTTGAAGATTCAGGTTTAGAATTTTCTGCCCATTTTTTTTATTCAACTTTTATGGACTTTGAAGAGAAAGGAAGACTTTAATACTGATTTCTTCCCATCCAAAGAACTGGAGTAAGATTAAAATTACCTTGCACAAAACCAATTTTTTTTGAGTGTTTAGAACCATTTATTTATGCAGTTTAAACATAAATGTATTTGTCTGCTAACATCACTTATCAAATGAAATTAATCTCGTGAAAATGAGGATAGGTCCTGCGACAATAGCCTTAATTCAGAGGCAGAACCTACACTGCAGACGTATTAAGCCTCATGAAATAGGCTTAATAAAGGCTTAATCAGACTCTCATAAAATATTATGCAAACAGAATCAAGCATAAATTGATATTGTGGCTTAGGAAATAAAGTACTCATTATAAATAAAATTTCCCCCTCACCACAGGATTTTTATTCAGATATGATAAAACCAGATACACTACTTATCCGTGATAATTAAAAACAAAAAAGGAAGATCCTTAATTTTCAGAAAAATCAAATTTCTTTTCCAGACTTTGTCTCCAAGCTATTCCTTTCTATTCCTTTATTATCCCATTTAAAAAAATCCAGTTTCTCCTTAATTTGTTACTAAACTTACTCTGGCTTTTGATACTCTTTACAGCCTGTTGTGATGGGATACACTGCCCACTCACTTTCTTCATAGAAGACAAGATTTTCCATGTTGTTACCTTTACAACCAAGGCATATTAATATCACAAATTTACCTAGTATTAATTATATTTCTTGCTGATTAAAAAAAAATAAAAATAAATTAAAAAAACAAGTCCTGACTTTTAATTAGCCTCTCCACTCCTCAGTCTTTTATTGTAATTTCTTAATAAATTTGGTAGAGAAATCTAAGTTAAGTAGGTAGAACTTAAATTTAGTTTCTTCTCAGTAAGGTCATGTGATTTAAGGCTGATAAAACACTGAAAACACAAGCCTAGCATATAACATACGCTCATAGTGACAAGAAATTGCCTATTAAGCTTAACTCTAAATGAAATATTGTCCCAATTAAATTATTTTTCCCATTCTCATTGACAGTGACACAAAGCTTAGAATTGCTAAGTCATTAAATGTTCCTTAGGTGCTCTGTAATGCTCATACAGTGATTTTTTGCTGACAATAGGAGCTTATTTTCACTGCAAACTTCCTTCTTCTTCCAAGGGGCAGACAAGCATAATGTATGCAACAAATCCAACTCCCTGAGAGCATTATGGGCTCTTAGATTACAACATCATCAACGGCACCATAGCAGGGAGAGAATACTAAACTTGTAGCAAGGCTTATTACCACTTCCAGAGGTGGGCTTAAGGATACCACGATCTTAGAACTGTTTTTTCTGTCTTTGGGCTATCACATACTAAAACGGAAAATAACCACAAAACTTAGGAAATTTAGCTTGTGGCATGCATTGTGGTGATCAGAATGAGTATTCGACCATAATTAGGGACGTCAGTAGCACAGATACCTGATGTGTTTTTAGAACTGTTCAGGTTCAGTGCATCCTTTGGAAAGGTTGTGCTACAAGGTTTTAAATAAGGAAAAGACCATATTGAACCTATTGATAAAAGTGGCAATAAACTGCAGAGAAATCAACATCATTGATAAGCTTTGGGTCTTTACATCAGGCTGCATCCTAAAGCATTATACAGAACCTGGAGAAGCTTCATTCTTCAGACGGTTCTGATGAGATCTGAGTATACACTTTAACTGTAACCCTCATCCCCACTAAACCAAATACTGTAATTAGTCTGGAGATTAGTTTTTTAAATCCTGCATCATGGCTTTTAGTTTCAGTTGCCTTCCATCCAAATTTTATACCGTTATTTTTCCCTCAGTCATGCATTTTCAGAGTTAATCATTACTAGTACAGTTATCCAAAGTTATATTCAAACAGAGCACCACTTTTCAGCAGATGAAGAACCCTGGACTGTTAATTACAACTCAGCCCACGAATTAATGACCATGTTGAATGAGAAGTTGTTTAGGGACTTGTCTTGTTTAACAAGTCTCATTTTCATATCTGCCCATTTCCCTTGACACCCACTCTATTATTAAGCATCTCCCAGATAGTCTCCCAGTTTAATTCTAAACAGATATTATTGAAACATCTTGTTTATTTTAATATGGATTGCATAACTCATGCTATAATTTAAAGTGATTTACAATATCTCTTAGAGACATTTCATAAAGGCACACACGCAAACCTGACTTCAAACTAAAACTGGACATCACATGACACTTCAGTAAGCTTTAGCATCAGTGCTGTGTAACCTGTGCTTAGGAACAGAAATCAAGGAATGTCCAAGTTAACAACTTCAAGCTGTCCGATTACAGAAGATAATTTTAAGGACGCTGATATAAAATTATTTTTGTATGTATTGTTATCAGCTTGGAAAAGACAACTGATTAAACACGTGATCGAAGGCTATAAAAACATGTCTGGGACAGAGAGGATGACCAGAGACTGTTTGACCTCTGGTTCTTCCACTACAGGCTTAAATGGGGATGATTCAAAAGAAAGGAGATGCTTCTTCACACACCAGACTGGCTGCAGAACTTGCACAGATTACTGAGAGAATGAAAAGTTTACATCTGCTTAGAACAGAACAGACATGGGAAGAAAATCTACTGAGGGTTATTAACATAGTTAAAACCATCTGTGATCAGAGAAATTCCTGGACAGCAAATTGCTGGAGGCGAGGAGAACATTTTGAGGAAGTACCACCATGTCTCTCCTGGTTCTATACCATTTCTGGCATATCTGCTTTTGACCCTTGAAGCGAAGCTTTTGAGGGATGGGCTGTGGGACTGCTCCACTTTGTATTGAGAAATACAGGCATACTCTGTATACCCATCCTTCAGTGGGGTAAAACGTAGTAAAACAATTTTGATAAAAATTGTGTGTGCCAAAAAGTATCTGTCTTCATGCCCTCAAAATCTTTTCCATGCACAAAATTCCACATGCACAAAAAAGCCCTGATGAAATAAATCTCTTGTCTAAAGGTCTTAGCTAGGAAGACATGGGGCAATTCTGCCTTACAATGAAGAACTTAAACTCTTTTTCAGCAGGAATTAGTTGTATCTTCCATGCACCTCGGTGGCAGCAGGCAAAATAAATACACTGACAGTGAAACGAGACCCATATTCTGTCTCCTTGCCTCCTTTCTGGGACAGAATAACTAGCAATATATAAGTATGATGTCACATAAATAAATTCAGACCTCAGTGTTCCTAAATCATAGCCACAAGACTGAAGATTTGTACAAGAAAAATTGAGAAAAATATGAGTAACAGCAAAACCATAAATGCCTCCTGCATTATTGACTGAGGATTTTTGACACAGATCAAAAAAAGATGAATTCAAAGTCAAGACCAATGGGGTAAGTCTAGGACAACAAAAAGCTGTCAGACCCTTCCCATTAAGCACTAATAAGTCCACATTCCAAAGGTAACTCTTTAGGTCTTTGCTTTGGCTTCCCCTTGCTTTTATGCGGCGTTTTATCAGAGATTCTGAAAAGAATTGACTAGTAAAGATGTAGTGAGAACATGATGCTAAGCTACTCAGTGTGTTTAGTTTGGGACCAATGAAATCCTGTAGTCAGCACATCACTGTTTTTCCTAAAATGTGGATTCCTTTATTTTTTACACAATAAGTTGATTATTCCTACCTCCAACCCTTTATCCTCTTCTCAAGTACAAGCACTTTTGAAATAAAATATAGATACCTGCTGCTTTGTGGTTTGAGGCATTTTCACCACAGTTCTCAGAAACCTAAAAGACATAGGGCAGCAAGTGTGCAAAGAAGCATTTCTCCAGCAGGTATGGACTCAGGAAGCTCAAAAAAGGTGCAGTAAGGAACAGGGAAGAGTCAATGATCTGCACCTGCATTGCAGCAATGGGGTTCTGCTTGTGCAGGAAAATCCATTGGCCTTTTCAATGCCCATGGTTTAAATTATCTTTACTAGTCAGATCTTTGTGGTCAAACAAGAAAATGGTTCTTTCATAACTGCAATGATGTCCTCTGTCACCTGAGAGTCACAGCACTGCCGAGTGGAGAGGAAATGTAAATATACATACAAGATAATAATAAGTGTTTCAGCCAGCTTATATGCATTTTCCATTCATTCTCAGCATGCTCAATATTGTGTATAATACCCCTGGTAACCTCTGGATAGCATTCTCTCTGTTAGCTCCTCTTTTAGGACTCTCATTTTCTTGTGGTTTAAGGCTCTCTGCTAAGGCTGATTTTGATTATATACATTATTTCCCACCAACAGAGGGGCTGCTCTGCTCTATCAGGTTCTCACACAGTATGCTAACAATGATAGAAATTTGCCTCAAACCACAATGTGTCTCTGTTAATTAACAGGGATTTTATGCATTTCTATTGAAGACTTAACTAGCTGTTTGTTTTTATAAATCATGAGATTAGCTAACAGATAACAGACACTGATTTTGCCAACTTTATCCTTCCTGCCATTTGTTACACTGAGTCTTTTAAGACCAATCCTAGATTTAGCAGCAGAATATTGAGTCCAGTTTTCAACATTAGATTTGCATGATATCAGCATAGAAATATCTCAAATGCAAAGTGAAATCCATTTATACTATTTGAACAGTTTCCTACCCAAAACATGCTTTACAAGAGATTCTTAATTAACTGTTTCTGACTTATCTCATTAAAATCTAAAACCTTCCACTTCAAGCTCTTCATGAATTTCCCAGGAAAAGGCTTATTTTTGAGACACACTGAGTCATCGCTTTTCAATTTATGTGAGACTTTAGACTGCGAGTTGAAAGAGGTCTCAGAGTGAAGGCCAAACCCCTATTACATGAACCAGAAAACAAATTAATTCAAGAGATGAAAAACCATTTCATGGCTGCAGCACACACATAGTGAATTGCATGTGCATCATAAATATGTAGATGAAGTACAAAATTTAGATTATCATGGTAATTTATGAAATTTATATGTTTTGGAACACGCGCCCAGCATATGTTTAATACCCCTATTCCTCAGATGCAAGGACACTATGCTTAGTATTATTCTGTCCTTATTTTCAAGCTGCAAGCAAATAAGAAAATAAATTTATAGTTTCTGAAGCATTTCTTCACCATAGGTTTTTCTCCATAATATACTTTTGGATGAAAATACTGCTTTCAGAATTGTCTTTGCTAGATAGGCTCACACCTAGAAATACATATTTGTACCTAAAGAATGAAAACAAAGCCCAGAGGAAGAAATTACTCTCATTCTGGAGGACAAAACTAGAGGAAGAGTTGTCTCTCACCAGCAGAGAGGCTTGACCTCAAACCAGTGCAACTCTCAACCTGGCTGTCTCACGACATTATCATATGCCAATCTTTTCAGGGTCTGTGACTGGAAATAACATCCTAAGAATTGTCTAGTTTCCTAACTGTCTCTGACACTTATGAATAAACATCTTCTTGTCTAACCTTGGCAGGTTTATCAAGGATGTAGGTTGCAGGAGGGTGCTTTAAAGGTTCTGGACACTCAGTTTCGAACACAAACAGAAATCACATCATGTAAGCTAAGTACAATTCATTAATGAGGTGACCAGCCAAATGTAATCAGACTTGCTCCTTGCAATATGCTCACCGTAACATCTTTAATTCTTCTAATAATTTCTTGTTAGACAGTCTCAAGAATCCATCTTCAGACTTCATCTTTCAAATGCAGCACAAAGGGTCTCCTGAGAGTATTTTTATCAGTTTCTCTGATATCATCCTTTCCTAGTTCTGCCCCCACAACTCTCATCTTTCCTACATCAAGATGTCATTTCTTCTGTAGGACTTTTGCAGGAGTTTTGCAGAGTTTTGACTGCAGTCTTTTATTATTATTCCCCTCTGCATTATATCTTCTGGTTACACTATTCATAGCTGCACATTCCACTGTGATTCACTAGCTACCATTGATTATTCATAATCTCATATGTTAGTCACAAACCTCTAACTTGTCTAAAGTTTCTGTGGGTGACTGACAGATGGCTCAATTTCACTGCCTAAAATCAAACACAAACTTCCTGCTTCCCAGTAAAACAAAAGAAAAAAGCCCAAACCCTGACAAAAGCCAGACTCAGGCAGTATCCTGAGGCAACTTCGCACGGTCCCCAGTGACGCTGGTTTATTCATCCCTTGTACAACATCTGCTCTCTTTAGTTTATGCAACTGGGTAAACACCTTCATTTGAGCTGTGTGCGCAGCTCCTGCACCACCTCGGTGTGTGACGCATCAACAGCCTGGGTTCGTTCGGCCTCCAGAGCTCTTGGGAGGGGCCGCTGGGTACCGCACGCACAGGGACCGGCACCGCGGGCTCGCACGGGCCGCTCCTCCAGGGAAAATACACCCTACTTCTGAACCGACACCGGTGTACCGGGCTTGCTCACCCCGGGAATGCCGCTCCGGGAAGCCGCGCGCGAGGCAGGGCGTGGATGCGGGGTCGGGCAGGGATTCGAGGCCGGGCAGGGTTACGGGGCCGGCAGGAATACGGGGTCGGCAGGGATGCGGGGCCGGCAGGGATGCGAGGCCGGCAGGGATTCGAGGCCGGGCAGCGTTGCGGCAGGGATGAGGGGCCGGCAGGGATGCGGGGCCGGCAGGGATGCGAGGCCGGCAGGGATTCGAGGCCGGCAGGGATGAGGGGCCGGGCAGGGATGCGGGGCCGGCAGGGATGCG
>VZTE01004035.1:177485-264725 GCA_013397775.1 Eulacestoma nigropectus | reverse complement strand
CAGGGATGCGGGGCTGAGCGGTGCGGGGCCCGCGCTCCGCCAGCACCACCTGCCGGCAGCGCCGGTGGGACGCGCCCCGCGGAACCCCCGACACCACCAGAACTGCCAGAGATACCGAAAACAAATAAAAATACTAATAATAGTGAAAAAATTAATTTTTTTTTTAAAAATAAGAAATGAAATTATAATAAAACAATGTTGATAATAATAGAAATACCACGAGTCAGACCACAGCAAGAACTGAATGTCCATGGTCCGTGCCCTGCCATGGCCCCTGTGTGCCCCTATGCCCAGGAATGCCAGGGCAACCAGCTCCATTGCCACCTTTTCTCTCTCCGATGGAACCAGAATGAATCACAAAGTCTCTTAGTGTTGCCTCAAAACAAAATTTGTGCATTAAGCAGCTTTTAAAGGTAAAGTAACACCTCTGGTCCAGGGTGTTTAAGCAAAACCTCAGGCTGATGAGGCACTGAAACAGGTTGCTCAGAGATGTTGTGGATGCTCCATCCCTGAAGTGTTCAAGGTCAGGCTGGATGAGGCTCTGACTAACCTGGTCTAGTGGAAGTCGCCAGATCTTTAATGTCCCTTCCAACCCAAACCATTCTATGTTCGTACGAAAATCTGTGGCCAAACCTACCCATCCTCACACTGTCATAGTTAGCAGAGGGCCAGCTGCCTCTCATGGTGCTGGAGGGGGATGGAAAAACAGCTGGGACACTGCTAATGGAGAGGGAGAAATAAAGAACAAACATAGAGTGTTTCAAATTGCTAAGAAAATCACTAATAAATAAATAAACAAATCACTATAATAAAATAACCAAATCACTAATAAATAAAACATCGTAATAAATAAACAAGCAGTAACACTGCAAAGTAACATTAGCAAAGTATCGTGTATACACACAATCACTCTGTAAGCAGTGAAATCAAGCCAAATCATTGCTATGGATTTGATTTTTTAAAATTCGTTTTAAGTATGCTTACTAATGTGCTCTAATTGAAATATGGTCTCACAGACTGTTCAAATATGTCCTTTCAGTTAGAACTTTTCACTCAAACAGAACAATTCAGCTGTAATGCCTTTATCTTGATAATTAAAATGCAATTTTCAATTTTAGACTTAAGGTTGTAATTTAAAATGATAATAAAATTTATTATATGAATGATGCCATAAATGAAAATATAATTTTAAATTATTTCCTTTTTTTTATATTGAAATGAAAATTTTTAAGTTACTGTTCCATTAAGTAACACCAGGAGCAACTTAAAAATCCTATTTTGTAAATTTATTTTCAATTTTATTATTCTTCTCCTTTGTGAATTTTTCTCTTCTCTAGGAGGCTTTATTACCACCAGAGTCTCAGTGCAGGTTTTATTTGACAGCAATATTTACGTAAGCACTCCAACATTTATGCCTGATTTCTCTGCATCTGGTAGAAAAATAAGATCCTGCTTTCTGCATTATGAATAAGCAGCAACAGCACTTACTCTGAGTTTATCCCTCATACAACAAGCATATACCAGTGAAAGAGCAAAACTTCTCCAGTTATCCTTTCATTACCCAGCAGTAATTGCAACATTTATTTTAGCACTTAAAATTCAACAACCATTACATCACCCAGATACACTATTCCCATTGGGCTTTAGGACCACAAAAAAGAATTCTGAACATCATTAATGCATTATAATATGAATTACACTTTTACTGCTGTTAAGTATATAGTATTCTTAATAATCACTGCAAGCAATAAAGAGTATGTGCATTTTAACGAGCAGCACTGAGAACACTGAATTTAATGTTGCACATTGGGATAATTTTTGCCCCTGTGCGTAAGCCTACAACAGGACAGCATCCTGGGCAGCAGTTTGCATACCTCACTTCATTTCTTTCCCAGGCTGGACACCTTGACTTGGCTGTCCCCCAGTGTAGTCTGACAGGCTGTGCTGTCGGTCAGCCCTCAAGACACAACCACCAGCTGAGGACAGACTCTTCTTGCTTGCTTCTGCTGTGGAAGGGTTGGAAAAACACGATACTCACACTTTAACTAACCAGTAAATAAACCAATATAAATCACCATCTGCACTTCTGGCAATACTGTTAGCTTAACTCTAACCAAAAATTTGGTCCTGGATGTGTTCCTAGGGACAGAGCTGGGTGGATGCTTTTATAATTCTCTTTTAAGTCACAGGTTCTTTGCAGTACAACTTTGATAAGCACAATACTGCAGCACACTTGCAACATCAGAATAAATTCCAGACACATACCTATATCATCTCTTTTAATAAAGGGGTTGGGTACTTAAAAAAAAAAAACAAAAACAAAAGTTATAAAAGCTGCTGAACCTTTTAAGCTTGTGGCATCACAAAAACCACAAAAACACCTCTATCAGCTAACACAGTTCATTGTAAATGCATGAGTGTGAGTTATAAAATCTTAATTTGTGCAAGCACAACTCTCAGAATTTAGGGAGTAGCAAATTAGCAATTTTGCAAACCAGATTACCTTACTGGCAGATTATGCTGGCATTTGTTTTATACCCTGGTGGTGAAAAAGGTTAAGGGATTAAATATTGTACCTGTAGCCCAGTGAGACACTTTGCACACCACTACATGATTTTTTTCTCAGTTTTCATTTTCAGTGTGAAAAATTTGTTCAAAATAATTCATTTAAATCTCCTAAAAGTACTTTATCAATGCTGTGATCTAAGTATGGGTTATAAAACATAGAAGTACAGTAAATTTAATGGAAAGTGTTTAAGAATTAAAATCAAGCAATAAATGTTTTCTCCAGAGAGCATTATAAAAACAAAAGTATAGGTTAATTGAATGATAAAAATCCTCTTAATTAATAGCTAAGTCAACACGTATTAAAAGGCACTTCACAACTGTTCATACATCAGCCAAAATTAGCTGATTGTGTGGTTTTAAACAGCAGTGAGACTGCTCTACTGATCTAAATCTGTATGCTGAACTGCTGAACCCATTTTCTAGGATAAATTTAGCTGTTCTTTCGTGTTCCACTTTTCTTTGGTACTTGGATCAGTTATGCAGTGTATAATTATGCCAGTGCAGTTAGACAGTGCTTTCCATCTGAACGTCTCAACACACTTTTCAGACTTAATTACTTTGGGCTTGGAAATCCTTCATGACGTAGATACTAAAATAGTCAAATTCAATAGTGAAGGAAACAGAGTCAAGGAAGAGGGGAGTACCTAGAAAAGGACTGAAACGAAGCCTCAGTCTCCTGCAGTCTATTTTTTGTTGACACCTTGCTTTTACAGACATATGAAATCAAGATGCTCTTCAAGTTTATCTTCTGGACATATCAAGAAATACCTGGCTTTTGGCGATGGGAAGTAGCTTGACACTGACAGTACATGTAAGCCTGAGTAAAATCCAACCACTAAATACTTCATCATCTTCACGAGTACTTTCACCCATTTGCATTCCCAAAGGGAGCCAACAACTACCTAGAAGTCCAGGGCAAGGCACAGGGATATCCTTCCCACTCCTCTTAAACACACAGCATCACTTGCTACTAGGAATTAAGCACTTATACAGAACATGAAGCCAAGCTCCATCTTTTGTCAGCATGAGAGAACACTCACACCTTACCTTGCATCTCTGTGGACAGTGCCTTATGATTTCATTTTATATGAAAGACACCTTTCTCTTTCAAGCATTTTTCTTAGCAGAAAATAGACAAAAATATTTTTTTTTTTTATTTCTGAAATAAATCTAGAAAACTCCCTTCAGCAGAAGTTCTCGGCTGTAGATGGCTTTACTTGAATAGTAAAGAGAAAAAGGTTTCAGACATACCTATGTTGCCAAAATATTTCACCAAGTAAATGAACTTAATATACTTGAGAGACCGTGAATACACTTGAGGACTGAATTTCCTTATCAACTGGCTACATTTAAGACTTGAATAGAAGGGAGAATAAACCCCACATGCTCATTTTTACACGTTTTATCGCATTTTGTAAGCTGAAGAATTCCTAAAGTGCAACATAATCTTAAGAACTGGGGAACCCTTCTCTGCTCAGCCCTAACATCGCCCTGGTTTAGCTCCTTGGTTTATTAGAGGGACTGAAAATTGCATCTCTGGCACCTAGGACCTTGACACTGGTTTGTCAAGATTAGGAAGCTTGTTTTGTTTTCAAATCTGTTTTTCTGGGCTGTGGGACTTTCATTCAGAGGATGGCTCAGACTTGGAATAGATGCTGTCCATAACAACCATGCTCAAGCTAGAGGATGAACCCAACACAGAAACAGCTATTAATGCTACACACTGCTTGTGCTAACAAGCCCAGCTGAAAAGCAGGGGTTATTAGGTGGAATCCAGGATCATTAAAAGAAAGGATAGCTGCATAGCAGTTTGCTGTATTAAGTGATAAATCAGCCATGCAGAAAGAGAGCAGAGGGGTAAAATGCTTATTAGCATTTCCCAGGCATATCTTGCTTATCTAGGTCACTATAAAGTAAGTACTCACCACTTTGTCTGCAAAGCTTTAGTTCTTTTCTAATGTCTAGAAACACACAATGAAGTAAAATAATTAACTGATGGTTAACATGTGAGTGGCATCGTGTGTTGTTCATATGTACCTACATAGTTCTGTGGTGCTACTTACAAAGAAGTATGAGGTGCAATGCAAGAAAAATGAATCCAGAATA
Source organism: Eulacestoma nigropectus (assembly GCA_013397775.1). Classification (NCBI taxonomy): domain Eukaryota; kingdom Metazoa; phylum Chordata; class Aves; order Passeriformes; genus Eulacestoma; species Eulacestoma nigropectus. The sequence continues at coordinate 260,051 of VZTE01004035.1, read as the reverse complement.
CAGCCTCCTTCTCACCCAATTGCACTTGCCTCTTTAAACCATCTTGTAATTCGCTTTTGGCAATGTGTGCCTGAAGTATGGGCTGTCACCAACACAGAACTCCTAGAGGCCATAATACGGAAGGATTCAGCAACACAGAAAAACAGAGTTGCAAAGAGAAGTCTCCATGGAAGCTGCAGGATACTCCTTCAGCACGAGTTTCCCCAACACAGGAACACTAGCTCCTGTTCCTTGAGTACAACCATACAAGGGTGTGTTTGTTTGCAGGATCAATCATATCCTGATGTTCTCAGGCAAGCCCAGCCAGCTATTTCCTCTAACTCACTGTTCTAGCTAAGAGTTAGGAGTACCTCAGAAGAGAAAGCATTGACTCCTCAAGGATTTATGAAGAAAATTCTCTAAGTGCCAATTACACAGCCACCATTCTCAGTGCTATCATTCTTTAAGTGCTGATTGCTAACTACAGTTCTTTTGATCCCTGTATTAGCATTTAAATTCCTGAATATAACAACATTGCAGGAATACATGAAAAGGTATGAGAAAACTGAGTGCACAGATAGATGCCCTTAATTCAGTAGTGCTCAGCTTATCCTTTGACTCCTGTGATGAATGTACACATATAATTTTCCTCCCTTAAAGCTATGCAAGTAATTCTTAGTGACAAAGAGCAATCTTATTACTGGCTTCCTCCATGTTAGGATGGAGAAGATTGGGAGATATACAGAATGCTTAATGATGCATATGGCATGCAAGAGAAACTATATCATTTACTGGGAAAGACACTGGAGGAAAGAGTGCTCGAGTGACACATCACTGCTCCTCTTTCAAGAATAAAAAGAAGAACAAATTGGAGTTTGTTAACTTCCTTGGCCACACCTCTTCCCCTGACTAAGAATTCTACAGCAGAAAAAATTGCATTGCCCTAAAATATTTGCTTGAATAGTGAGGGTCATATAAACCAATATAAACTTGCATTCATTTGGCACTCCCTGATATCCCATATTTGAGACTGAGATATAGTTTGCTACTAGCATAGGTCGTGGATCAAACATTGTTAGCTGCAGTTTGTGCAAATTGTGCGTGTTTCAAGACTACGGAAAATTATCTATAAAAAGGATTTAAGGTAGGTACTGCTGTATCTCAAATTGTTCACACACTTCTGAGCGCTAAAGATACTTGTGAGTGCAAAGAGCACATTCAATATTTAACAATACAGTGGTAGAAATCAAACCAGTCTGAACCCTGTGTCAAGTCTGGAATGGAATTAGGTACAGAAACCATACTGAAGGTAACTGGTTCTGCAGCTGTCCTGCAGAACTCTGCCTGCAGACTCAGCAAAATGAGCTGAAGGACCCAGAGAAACTTAGTGAACATCCCTCCAGCCTGACCAACTGGAGCAGTCTGCATAGGCTTTAACGCAGTGTCTCATCTTTTAAAGCAGGGAACAGAACCTCAGGTAGTATAAATTACTCTTGTCACTTCAATTCCAGCACCTATTTAAACCAATTTACACCATTTGCCTTAGTGAGCAAAGCAGAAATTGACCTGGGAATAGATATTATGCTGTATTTGCAGATTAAAACCTCTTCTTCTCTTGAAAGAATTGTGCCTGTAGTATGTAACCCATTTTGTCTCTGATCTAGCTTAGACAACCCGTGACAGATGTGTTTTTTAATATGTAATAGCACTATTCACTATGAAAAGCATATCTAGATAAGCAACGATCACAGAGCTAGGAGACACGAGATACTTCTCATACTAAATAACAGTTTTGTTTAAATACACTATTTCCTTTGCAAAATGAGGATCTTCTGGTTTACTCTTCAATTAAAAGTAATTAATACCAGGGTTATTTATTTAAAAATTAAGTAAGTGGAAATTTCCATTGCAGAGAAGTCATGTCTTATAATGCCCATTCAATACCATTTCTGAAAATACCAATTGCAGATCAATGGAAGCTGACTTATTCAAGCATCAAGTCTTGTTTTCTAGGATAGGTGCAATGAAGTGTCATCACAAGTATATAATCTAATTTCAGGATTATTAACTTCCCAGAGCTCAAGTTACTTGTTTTAAAAGAAAAAAAAAACCAGCAAATGAATACAAATCAAAAAGGCAGAGAAGAATTTCCAAATGCTTTGAATTTAAAATGAAAACTCTGACTGCTATTTCAGTATAAAATTAAAGCATTAATCCTGAAGCACAGGCTAATTATATTACAGACATATCATAATGTGATTTGTTTGGAATGCTTCTTTTCTGCTTATTTTATTATTGACATACAGGATTTCCTTTCCTGATAGACTCAATAAACTTCCTAGACACATTTTTCTCCCTGTACCTGCACTCAACAACACTATCACTTCACAGCAGGCATTGGGAGTAACTGATAGAGTGACTATTTTAAAGAGTTCATTGTCATCTTAGATTTCATTTCAGAGTTGACCTCAAGCAGTTTCTGTGCTGAGATGCTTTGTGCCTCCACAGTCACAGCTAGGCACAAGTATTTAGAAATGCTGATAAAGAGGCACCTTGTATAAACAAAAGACAAAGTACAGACCAGTAGATTGATAATACTCCTTTCCACTACTCTTACTACAGAGTTTGAAGCCAGAAGAGACCACCTGAAGTGGAGCAAAGGGCTGAAAAGAAGTGCAGAGGTGTCAAGAGGATGGGTCCAGACTATTCAGTGGTGCCCAGCAACAGAACAAGGGGCAACAGGCACAAACTGAAACACAAGAAGTTTCACCTGAACATAAGGAAAACCTTCTTTACTCCAAGGGTAAAGCACTGGAACAGGCTGCCCAGAGAGGTTGTTGAGTCTTTCTCTGGAGATTCTGAAAACCCACCTGGACACAATACCATGGAACCTGCTCTAGGTGAACCTGGTTTAGCAGGGAGTTGGTTGGACTGGATGATCTCTTCCAACCCTAACCATCCTGTGACTCTGTGATTAAGTGAAAGTGGTTAAGTCGATTACAATGTTGAATCAATGACAGTATCTCAGAAATGATCCTTCTACTGGTATCAGGCATTGCTGACACTCAGATGTTAAGTGCCTATACAAATAAAAGTCTCCAGAGTTCTCATTCCTGATACAGTAATTACAGCTTAAAGAGGTTAGAAAACAATTTTTAGCTTTTAAGGAGCATGTGATGCCAAAGAAAAAGAATTTTTTTAAAAAAAATGTTAAAGTCAGTGAGTAATAGCTACTGTTTTGATTTGCTAATGTATTCGAGCTGGGTATCTAAAGCAAGCATTTTATCTTTAACTTCCATCAAACCTTCCTAGACACTTTCACCACTGAAAACTTAACAAGAAAATTAATTGAACTGAAACACGCAGACAGATTAAAAAGACTCACTAAATTCACTACAGCAGCTGATGAGGCCATCACCAAACAGAAGATACTAATGAAAAAATATTTCTGGCAATAATATCCATCATCCTGAAATTGCTCTGGAATAAAAGAAACACTGGTAGTTTTCTTCTGAAGCATTTATTCCTAATGTCAAGAAGATTAAAGAAAAAAAAAATTCCTGCTTCTTTCCAATAGAAGTGATTATTCAAAAAAAAGAGCAAAATTGGACACCACAAGTGCATACTTGAGGCAAAGCAGTCTTTTAAAACATTTAGTACTTTGAGATACCTGCCTCATTCAGGGAAAAATGTAGTAAAGTCATCAGACCCTCAATGCTGGAAAAGAAGATTAAAAACAATAAAAATTACAGCACTTACAATTTGATGCCATAAACACAAATAGTTTTGATTTGAGGCTTCATGTTGAAAAAAAAAAAAAAAGGCAAAAAAACAAAACAACAAACCAACCAAACTGAAGGCACATTTGATTTTCTCTCTTGCAGGGAAATGTTCCCAGACCTGTCCTTTGCCAGCTGCAACATCCCATGACAGCTCAGTGGCAGTGTCTAGAAGCATCCTTAACGCCCCATCAGGTAAATGGGGATAATAAATAGCACTTGCCTATCTCACAGCAGTTTGGAAAGAAAGATATAATAGAGAGGCTAAAATGCACAGAAATGTTAAATCCCAACCATCCTTGAGGGAATTATTTTCCAGGTGAACACATTTTATTTCCACGATATTTGGCTTATGCTCGATTTGAATCTTTGGTGCTGTGATTCCATTCTCCTTGCTCCAGTGGTGTTACCCTAAACACACGTCAGCCATTTTCACATGTGCACTACAACATTCCCAACACCTTAACTCCTCCCTGAAAATATCTCTTACCTCTGCTACTCCGTACACATTTTTCAAACCTCTGCTCTGAAATCAACCCCTTTCATTTAATGTTATTGGTGTATTTGTAAGTGTTCTTTTGATTTCTTTCCAAACTCTCAAAATTGTAATATTTCCTACAAAATACGTGTCCCTGTTGAAAGAAATCAGTGGTGTGATTCCACTAATAAGAGTTTAAACATGATTTTTAATCTATTTATGATTATTTTTGATAGATGAGAAATCTTTGTCTCCCTTCGCATTACCAGGACTTCTCCTTTCTACATTTTAAATCAGAATATTAATCATTATATCTATCAACCTACATTTTGCTGAGCTGAATCTCTTCTTTCTGAGTTTTTGAGGGGGGTTGGTTTGTTTTTGTTTTGTTTTTTTTTTTCCGTTTGGTTTATTTCTTGTTTGTTTATTTGTTTATTTTATTGGGTTTGATCAGTGAAGTCTCTTTTGGCCTCACAGTGGTTTTGTACCTTCAGTAGCATTTGAAACTAACTTCTGTATCACATGCAAATTTAATGAACATGCTGCCTGTCTCTTTCTTCCAAATCATTAAAGATGATGTCAATCCAGGCCAAAATTAAAATAGGTCCTGTGGTACTTTATTAGACACTTACTCACAGTTTAACATACCTGGTCAAATCTACTCATTATAAAAAAAGGCTAATTTCAATGAATTAGAAAACTTGCACCAATGTATGCAAGCAATGACTCTGGCCCATTTCCTTTTGTCATTAGCCCTTATTTGTAGGCAAATATTCAATTTATAGTATTTATTGAAACTGTCAATAATTTGCCATTAAAGCATAGCCTGAGCCCCATGTAGTGCTCTCCTATTTAGGAGCCTTGATGGGTTTTGCTTTATAAACTGGCTGAGCACATCTAGATGTAACCTAAAGGTCCTTCTAAGACCTGCAGCCATGAGAGCCAGCACAGCTGTATGATGGGTCCGGTCTCCTTCCTCCAGCTCAGCCTGTGTCTGATAGTTTCAGATGATGTCTCCTGCTTCTCCCAGGGGAACAAACAGGCTGGTCTTACCATAGCTGCACAGTTTGCACAGATGCTAGATGGACGTGACCCCTCATGCAAACAATTGGAATGGATCTGCTGCCTTGCAATCAGCGTGTAGTGCAAAGATCAAGAGAGGTGCAAAATGTAGTGGGGGAAGATGCCAACATATTTTAAATCCAGAAAAAAAAACCAAATTAAACCAAAACAATATACAAAAAACCCCAAACCAACAAAACCCGTGTCACTTTATCCAATTATCAGAATAATTATTAAGACAATAATTGACTCTACAGACCAAATAACTTGTACATTTGGAAATCCCTTTAAAGTAGAGGATGTGGCTTTGAGCAATGTTGTCTGGTGAAAGATGTCCCTGCCATGGCAGGGGGGTTAGAACTAGATGAACTCTGAGGTCCCTTCCAACTCAAAACATTCTATGATTCACGGTCTTTCTCCTCACTTCTGCCCATGTTTTTTTTTTACTTTACTTCTTCAATGACTCTAAAAGATGTGCTCTAGACCAAATAGTTAAGGCCAATAGTGTCCAGAAAATAAAAGACAATGAAATAGCCCTCCTTTCCCTTTAGGAAAAGCATTTTGTCCATTGTCAACACGGTAATGCACAAAGCATGACAGGGGCAGTAAATGGAGCTTTCACAGAAACAATGAATATTTTTTTTCATGTTGATGATAAGGGAAAATAGTTACTCAATATGAAGTGAAACACAGAATAGATTTGCAGATAGAAGAACGAGCTGCAGTTCTGAGCAGTCATAGTATCTGTTTCAATTAAAAGAGGTGAAGTTCTAAAGTGCAGAGGGTTTCACTAACCACCAGTTAAATAGTTCTGCCAGAGGAAAAATGAAAATGAGGAATGAAATATCACCCATGCCTTTTGTTACGCAGATACATTCCTTTCTAGTAAAACGAATGGAGATCCATCTCAGTGCAAAGCCACTGTCCAGCCCACTTACAATTATCCTGTGGCTTCTTTTGCTAAATATAAAAACGAATAGATTTCTTGCAGGGGGAAAAAAAAAGGTATTTCTTATCCCTTGTCAAAAAGTCTATAATCTTCCCGTACACATCATAGGAACTGCATCTGTTTTTTAACAGTTTACAAACTGTATCACTAAAGGAAGCTTTAAGTGCCAAATAAAGTACATTCCTTTTGTTAACCCATTTCCCAAGGAGTTTCACACATAGCTTCAGTGGTTGAGGTCTTAAATTTCCTGCACATCAATTTTTGGCATGATCTGTTAGTAGCACAGTAACCCTTATTTCACCCCATCAGATCCACAACCAATTGCCTGGAGCCAATATAGAGATACATTTATATTACTCTTCAGTCTCATTTCTAGTATTTTTTGGTATTTTTGTCCTCTGTCAATAGGTGCAGGGTTGGCCTCTAAGTACTTGTATTTCCCTCTCAGATTAACTGCCAATTAGTGATAATTGGACTAGGCAAAATTTTTGTTAATGGACACATATCTACTGTGGGACAGAATGAGAGTACTAATTAATTTCAGATAGGTCACTTCTGGCTGTCAGTTTTTCTCTGAACTCTGGGTGTGTCCACATAACGCTTCCCTCAAATTAAATTGGTTGGAAGATATTTATTCTCAAACATAAAACTGGACAGTACAGTTAAAGCTGCTGTAGTTAAAACTGAAAAATACTGACTTTCTACGTGTGGATGGGTCCAGTTGCTGAGTGGGATCTTTTTATTTCTGTTCATCTACTCTGCAAGTCAGTGCTCAGGGATGAAACTACCTGAGTCTATATGCAGGTTCTTTCATTTGTCAGTTCCTCTGCAGGCTGCTGCAGCATTTGAACTGCAAAGACTTCAAGGCTTAAATCAAATGATGTAGTGAGAAAGAAAAAGGCTTTAATTGCTAGTTTGATAGATTCTATACAAATATTTCTACTAGTACTGGGCTTTCAAAGGCTAAACAAAACTATAAAATTTAAACACCTTTAACAGTTACTGCACTTAGGCTTCATACAAGTGAAAGGATGAACATGCCAGACCTTGGAGACCCCGTAATACTTTTAAATAAGTCTAAAATGTAGCCAACCATCTTTCACTGAGAAATTTTAAAAGCTGTTTCAAGAGTAGACACCTCTAGGTCTGTGAAGCTCTTGCTGTTAGTACATTTTAGATGTGTTTCTCCAATGTGAAATTTTTCCTCTTTAGTTAAATTCTAAATCAGATGCCCTTTAGCTCTTGCTGTAGATTTTTCTTTCAGTGAAATATTAGTCTTTCCTAGGTCAGAAGAGTCTTTCAAGCCTTCTCAGTAATAAAATTTAAGGTAATTTCATCTTTTTAATCAGGCTTTCAATAAAAGTAATGAAAGAATCCCAGCAAAAAGTAAAATAAAATAAAATTAAATAATAATTAAAAAACATAATCATTCCATAAAATGATTTTAGCTGATTACTGGATTTTGTCCTAATATTTTGAAATCTGGAAAATGTATTATATGCCCAAAAGGGCTTTGTAGGCTCCAATTATTAATTTGCTTTCAAAAACTAGAAGTGACACTGTTAGCTGCTACAGAAGTTAACACCATAACCACAATAAAATGCAATATACATGTTACTGCTATGTGGCAATTTATTGCATGTCATATCTTTTTCCCTTTAACTACATCAGTAAGTAATGTGACTTATTTTTAGAAGTAAATATCCTTAATATTGGAAGTCTGACACCCAACATCATACTTAAATCCTCCCTAGAATGAAAGAATAAAATCTCAAGCTTCTAAGTCAAAAAACACGTCTGTGAAATCACAAGTCATTAAAAATCTGAGACATTTCTATATTATTTTGAACTGTGAGAATCTATTTCAATTCTGATTTTATATCTGGTAGAAGAAAAGTGCAAGTCCTTGATTTCCTCTGCAGTGAATTCCACTTTGCACCTTCAGCGGCCTTGAGGGAGCCCATCATGGTGAGGATGATGAGACCTTTGACCAAGGTATTTCCTAGCAGAAAAAAAAAATACATAGTTGATAAAAACTGGTTGGATTTTGGGTTTTTTTTTGTTGTTGTTATTGTTTGTTTGTTGGTTGTTTTGTTTTTTGGTTTTGGGGTTTTTTTGGGGACGTTGGGTTTTTCTGTAAGTGGTGATTTTGTCCTAGTGAAAATAGGGAAATATGAAAGTGATTCCCTTCACTTGTCCTGCCTTCTTTTACTGCTTTATAAAAGTTTCATTCTATTTTATTTTGACTTTAAACATCATATATATAAAATGCATTTGAGGTTCTGAAACTTTCTTTAATGTTCATTCACAGAAACTTCTAAAAGTTCATAAAATTTTTGACTTAAATATACAAATAAAGATCTTGATTTCTTATCAACTTCAACAAGGATATAGGCCATAGACATACTTAGGCGACAGTCAACTTTACAGTTTTCTGCCTCTCCTCCTCTAGGAAAAATGGATCTGTACTTTGCCGTTCCTTCAGTGACTATACCAAGCTGACAATGTAATTTGGTTTGTTTAAGAACATGTATCAGCAGAGATGATGGAGTCACATATCCTACAGAATTTACAATGTAAACTGATGTGCATGCATCACAGAACATACGAAGCGCAGCAAAACAATTGTTGAGTGATGAAAATGCAATCTATGTTTCACTGTGATTCATTTAAAGCTGCTTATGTCATGTCATTCATCCTTACCCTGACAAGTTAAAATAAAAATCAGGGCACAAATCTTCTTTCTCTGATTTCTTTTTTGCTTAGAAAAAAACCTTTTCCTGATTGTTGATTATTTATGTGTTATAGGTAAATAGGCATGCACTCAGCAAAAAGCAGTGTAAGAAAGAAGAAAGTGGAATTTTTTTTAGTTTATTTGTTTACTTTAAACTTGGAAGATTTTAATTCTATACATATATCTATAAATCTGTATAAAACTCCTGGATGAAACCCAACCAACCCATGATTCAGGTTCTGCTTTGTTGTAACTTTGTAAATCTGAACTATGATGATGGGACAGGAGATCTGGCCTGCCTAACATTTCTGCCAGAAGTCATTCCACATACAAACAAAAAGAGACGAGCAACCAAAGTGCTCTTGAAGGAAATGCAATAAAATTTCCTTGTTACATTGGCTGCACTGCACAATGTAACACTCTCTGCACCTAGAGAGCTGAACTTTACCTATGAACTGTGCTTGCATGCACTGAGAGTTTGCCTCTCTGTCCACTTGGGATCCAGCTTGCTCAGTGATCCTTAGAAGGACAAACCCACATGTCCCATGACTGCTCCATCCTGCTGTCTAAGGTCTACCTCAAACAAAGGCACTTTCTAGTCCTCCTCTTGTGGATGTCAGTCACAACATTCCGTCACAACAGTCACAACAACAGTAACAGGCACAAATCCAGGTGATATGGGGCCCAGGCAGCAAATCTAGAACTCACTGCCAACCTAAGAACTATATTAAACATACAGGTGAAAAGACAAAGCTTTGGACCAGAAAGCATCCCACACTTTTTTGGTTTATTATCCAGCCTAACAAGAGACAGAAAATTTCCTCAAAAGCCTTCCATATCTTGCTTTTGTTTGATTGTTGAAAATAACCATCCATGCCAGCAAAGGTTGTGGAGTCTCCATTGTGGGAAATATTCAGAAAACATTGGCCATGGTTCCAGTCAACTGGCTCTAGGTGGCCCTCCTTGATCAGGGAGGTTGAACCAGAAGATCTCCAGAGGTCAATTTCAGTCTCAATCATTCTGTGCTTCTGTGATACCCCTCTGGATGCACATGTCCATGGCACTAATGGATGCTGATTACATTGAAAGAGACAAAACTTAGTTCATGAATGCCAAACTCCTTAGCAAAGTCGTGGTGAATTCCCTATAAACAAGGTCCAGATACCTTCATCTAGTGTGGGTAAACCTTGGGAAATAAAAAAATTATTTGCTGGGGAAAAAAATCTCTACAAAAAATTAAATTCTTAGTGAGAGGCAATAGGCTGTTACTTTACTCCTTTCATTCTGAAAAATCACAAAGGTTTCAAAAAAATATTAAAGATGATAATCTGAAAACAAAACACAGATAAACAGATGTCACTGCAAAATTAAGGTTCCACAGGCAAATACACAAAAGTCCTAAAATGCAAACCTAAGTCTAAATGTGTCACTTTACAACCTCCCTCAATGAATACCTCTGATGCATAATACATTTTCAGTCAACACATAATTGGCTGTTGGAACTCATTGCACCAAATTAACATTGAATTAAAACCTTGGCCTAATTCCAAAAGATATTGAGTATTCCTGTGTAAGTGTTGACATGAACTATTCAGCAGCAATTCCTCTGTACATGAGCAACCTTTTTTTAACCTTTGACAGCACTGCCACCGAGGGTGCAGGGACAATGACTACATGAACGTTCTGAGCACTGACTGCTGCGCGTGAAGTGCTGAGCATCCGGATAGGCAAAAGCAGGGAGAGATGTTTGCAACTGAGTGTCATAACCTCATGGCCACTCCCTCTTTTCTACTACAGAACCACTCTGCAGTTTCCATCATCCTGAAGTAGCCCACTTTCATGAAACCCTTCTTTGGTAGCCCAATTAGATGGGCAACCTCTGACTCCAACCTTGCTTTCAGCTCTGCAGTGCACCCATCTCCTTCCTGTGCACAGAATCAGGGATCACATGGAAAGGGCCTTCCCTGAAGGACAGAACCACACCAGCACTCGGCATAAGTGCTGCAATGGTGCTGTGGAATAGTTTGTGATGAGCTCAACCTTTTCTCTTAAAAACAAAACACATTTTTTGATCAATATAGATTAAATTAAGGATGAACCAATGGAGCAAAGCTGCTGAGTCTGGAGAAGAGAGCTGCTATGGGGAAGCCCGATAAAGTCTGCATCAACAAACAACAGGCATGTCTCCAAAGAGACACCTGTGCTATCTTGGAGTTGTTTGAAGCTTCAGTCTGGAACCTAAAACTGAGTTTACTGGATCATAAGCAATTTTGAACTATTTTTTTTTTCTGTTCATAACATCAGAAAATGTTTATTTCAAATTCAATTTGGAAATCAAAACCAACCTATGACATCTGTTAAGCTTTATTTGTAGCTGTTTCCGAGATTATTTTTATGTAAAGTTCTCCCTGGTCACCAAACAATCTATGACCATTCTGCAGTGATTACTAATGAAAGTTCTAATGCCATTAGACAGTAGCTGACACTCAGCCTTGCACACTTCATTTGTGAGGGCTATGGAACTTATAGCATCTACATCTCTTTTCCGTTTTCCAGAATAAATGTCTAACATACCCTCAGAAAAAATATGGCTCTTTTTATAGAGACAGGGAAAAAAAAACCCAAAAACCACAACAAAAATTAACAAAACAAACCCCACAAGCAATTTAGTCCAACTTACAATTGAAAAATCAATCATTATTAAAACTGGTAACAGCATGAAAAATACAGGATGATTTTGGGGTTCTCTGAGCAAACAGTATGATAAAGGCAAACTATAATTAAAAAGAGTTATTAAGAAATAACTTAAAAAGCAAGTAAATTTTACTTACTCCAGCTAGCAACTATGCTTTTTATTTTCTGCCTGCTCTAAGCTCAGAGTCTGACAAAAATAATTCTACAGAAACAGTGGGAGATAGGGATGATCATTTGTCTGTAGAATGAACTAAATCTAAGTACTCCAATCTGACAAATAAATTTTATTTTTATTCCTGTATTATTATGTATTATTCCAACAAGCTCACCCCCTCCCTCCAGTCCTGTTTCCCATCTGCACTCACCTGCAACACCACTCAGACTATAACTTGCTACTAAACTGCCTTTTCCCTTTCTGTGGCTTATACCAGGTCCCTTAAATTTTCTTGATTTCTCTAATATTTTCATTCAGAGACTCAGATGACTGAACTAAATCATCATATAAAAATATTTTTTCTTTCACTGATTTTTTTTATCTCTTTTAAATCCTTGCCTTTGTGAACAAAAGTGTCACTCCTTCTTGCTGCATACCAGTCTTTTATCTTACATCATGACGGCACTCTCTGACAACACAACAAACTCATAAAATATATTTAAATAAAAAGGTTAGTTCACTTTTATAGTATTTTTTAAATTAAATCTAATTATAGACCACACAAAAAATGTGAGAGTCCATATGAAAATTTTTTCATGAAACAAAATAAGGAAAATCAGAGAAAATAGTATATTTATTGCATACAACATCCCCTATTATTTTGTTTTACTAAGGCTGAACAGACCAAGCTGTCTCATCTTTGCCTGTATGTAATGTGCTTCAGATTAATTTTGGATTACTTCCTGGTTCATTTTGTTTAATTTGCTTTTGTAGCAGCCATAAATAAATGTGTGTGCATGCGTGAACACATATATGTATGTTTATATATATACACAAACACATACACACATATATACACATGCTCACAAGTTTTGGTTTCAGGAATGACTGAATACTCCAACATCAAAAACCAAATGGCATTGTGGTACTGCAGGCTGCCGCTACATGCATCACTACATGTTCACATGTGGAAACAATATTCAGATTTTCCTTTCAAAGTCTTCTACTTCAGGGTAGGCAACACTGGTAGTCTAGAAAGAGCCAGGTTGTAACTTCACCTACAGTAAGAGACAGCACGGAGATGTCCTCCAAAATGGGAAGAAAACTGGAAATGAACAACTATTTAGTCCTATTTCTTAAGTTATACCATTAAGGGAACAAATTATGCCAATGCTTTTCATTAAATGGCTTTTCTTTGCATCTGCTTACCCATCCTCTGCAGCAAAGGTGGGAAGAGCATTCAATGATGTCTCTTATCCTGTACATTTGTCAGAGCTGGATGGAGCAGCAAGGTGGACAAGCAACACAGAGTAAAGTGTTAGAAACTTTGCTACCTCCTCATCTCATAGGAAATACCCCACATCAAGAGTTACTTACCTGAGACACAACTTTCCTTACCACCCTCTATTCCCATAGCATATTCCTGCTGTGATTGTGGGAAGTAACTGCCAAGAAGCCACCATCACAGACATACACAATTGGCAAGGACCTAAGAGAAACACCCAGGGATGATTTTACTCCCATTTACTTACTGAGGATGGGTGACTAAGGAAACACAAATGAGGACAAAAGAAAGACAAAAACAAAGCGGCCCAAAATGAGACTGGTTTCCATGTCACAATGGAATACAGCATTTCCATGGTTCAGAAGTTATTTTGTGTCACTACATTTGGTGTCTCTTTTCTGCAGCTCCAACTGAGAAAATATGCAACTGAACTAGAGAACACGGTAGGCTCCCAGCAAGGCTTAGCACTGTACATAAGAGCGCTCTGGCACCAAGCCGACAGCAGACTATGTTTAACAACTAATGATATACATTACCATAGCCTTGACACTAAAAACACATATCTAGTGACAGTCATTCTGTTGCCATTTAAATTCATATACGTCTTGGGATGGTTTCCATCCATGCTGGCAGACAAACTGTAATGAATAAAGAGGCTGCACTTTGCAGATAAATAAAAGCAAATGTGGGATGTACCTAAACGGATTTGACAGATTGTAGGAATAATTTAAAAATATACGAGTAGAACACAGACATGTTGGCATTATCCGTAATGAGGACAAGAATTCATGAATTATATACTATTGCTAGACCAAAAAAACAGGAATAAGTACCCGAGATGTTCAAGTCCTTCCATTTACACAGCAGTAAAGTAACAAGGTCCTCTTGCTTCATATTCAGTAAGTGCCTTTTCATTTGTAAACCCCTAAGCTTCCTATTCAAAAAAATGATTCTGAGCATGAAACACAGGGCAAAGGAGCAGCTGGTTTCAGCTCACATGGAAAACCAGCACATAACTAGGAGGAGATATGGCAAAAGACGTTGTAGGCCGTATCCCAAACTCTGAAAGAGCAACGCAATTCATGCTGGGGCTGTCCCTGAGGACTGCAGAGATTGCATCCCATTAAACAGCACTAAGCATCCTTCCTAATATCCACTACTAGTCATCCACTTGTTACTGGCACAGCTCTGGCAAAAAGCCTGGAAAGGATGAACTAGTTCATAAATAAAAGCTAGAAAGCCTTTTTAAACATGTATAAATTTATTACTTTTCTTACCAGCAAGAGTGACATATTTAAAGGCTTGCTAGTTTGGACAAGATATTTTACACAGCTCAGCACCAAAAACAGAAGGGTACTAGAATAAAGACACAACAAATATTCTAAATAGATATGAATTTTTGTTCAAAAAACCCCCAAAGCACCTTTAACAGCCATCCCCAAATTACCAATCAATTCTTAGAATATCCTACTGGATTTCCTTGCATTTTTTTCCCTTCTTTTTCCTCATACCTATTCCTTCTGCAACAACTTCTTTTCATCTTGTATCACTATTAAACTAGAAACATGGACTACAATTTTTTTACTAGCTTTTTCTTGACAAAAGTAGCATACAGTATGACATTTCCAGAACATAAATGTAAAATCTTGGAGAAAAAAAACTATCAAGAAAGGTGCAAAACAAATACCCTGCCGACTTGTAATGTGGCCCAGTATCTTTACAGATAGAAATAACACTATTATATTTATGCAACACTAATACATTAAATGGATATTAGTGACCCCAGAAGATGACTGTGGTCTGAGCTGGCGCCAGCTAAATCACATGTAAATAGAAGAGTCTCTAGTTGGTTTATTTTGTTTTGTATTTTAAAGTGGCTATTCACAGAACTCTGGTTTAGGGATAACCAAAGTGGTACATCTTGTGCGAGTGTGTGGCTGTCAATAGGGTTCCTCAACTCTTTCTGAAAATCAAGTTGCTTTAATGCTGCGGCATGTGAGACACCCAAAGATCATAAACACTCCAAAGCACAAGACTTTCTTGAAAATGTTGATTAGCTGCAAACAGTAACAGCTTGTGAATACTATGGAAATGTCTCACTGATGAAAATGAGTACTACACCACCTGAGCAGGAAGTGACATTTTAGTTCACTGTGGCAATTATTCATTAATATCGACTAAAACATTAATTACCATGGGAACGTTCACTGTAATTCACTGTAAACCATGAGCATGCAAGAAAAGACCATCAGAAATTATTTCACTTGTGCATCCTAATCTTGAATTTAAACAATTCATACCAATGTGATGATGCGTCTCAGTTCTTATGGTATGAAATAATACTACCTCTCAGCTAGCATGGGCTTAAAGCTCCGTGCTGAAGTTTCTTCATGTACATTCATGCACTCCTGCCGGTATAGTAACAAAAGTACATTTGAAATGGATAGAGGTTTAAAGGTTTACAGCTTGTATCAATCATGGCTCAATGAGGAATTTAAAAACTGATTAAAGAAACAGGAGCGGTTCTGTACCTCCTGGCCAGCCTACACATGCATATGGATCCATGCACATTCAAAGAGGACTGAAGGAAGCCTGAACTACAAGCACTGGGACAAGGTATTCATTGAATTATGTCTCTTCTAGATGATATTATGCATGGTCCATTTTCATGCTGACTCCAAACACCAAGCTGGCAGGTGGATTTGGTTCCATGGGGGATGGACTATAATTATTTGCCAAGATGATCAAACTTACCATGTACAATCTGAGCAAGAGGGAGAACCTTATGGAAAGAACCCCAGCTCCTCCCTATGCTCTTTTATAAGTACACTTGTTGTTGTTGTTGTTGTTATTATTATTATTATTATTATTATTATTCCCTCCTTCAACAGGTTCAGAATAGAAAGAAAAAAGTATGGAAAACTGTTTACTCCAGAAATTAGAAGAAAAAGTTCATTATTGCTTCCTTTTCATCCTTTCACCATATAACCAAATCCAGTAAAGCTACGATTAAGGCCACTAGCACCTCTAATAATAGGCAAGAACCACTTAGCTTCACTAATTTAGATGATCTGAATTCACCAGCCATCATGGCAAAAACCCCATGATTCCTCATACCTTAAAGAACAAGTTTTGAAAAGAATAACAGCAACAGCCAAAGTGCACCCAGAAACAAGCAAGAAGCCAGCATTAAACAAACCATTTCAATGGCACCAACATGTACTTCTCAGAACACCTTCAGATCAGTAAGTTTTATAAAGACAAAAATAGGAGGGCGGTTAAAAGACTCAACTTGATTTGTCTTGAATTGCATTTATTAGAGGGATAGATGTTATCTACTCAGAGATATGCCCTTAGTATTACAGCAGGATATAAATAAAGACCTCCTATGTTATTTTTAGCCATACTCTTCATAACATTAGTAGAATACTATAAGTCTTACCGCTATTCAATGAGCTCCCACTGATTTTAAATTTCATTAGGCTCATAAACTCCTCCGGTTGGCAGAGAAATTACATTTTCTGGTTTCCAAAGCTGCATAATGAGTCATGACCTATCCCTTCCCTTTGTCTCCTCAAAATACCCTTTTCTTGGCTATTCTCCCACATATTTTCAATTTTCCCCCAACACTCATATGGATATTTACACACACACAGAGGTAATATTGCAGAGCATTCAGTTTTTTGTTACAGAACTAGGGATGGTTTATATAGGCTTCCCTGCAGCCACTATGAGTGAAAGCAGCAGAGCAAAAGGCAGTTTCATATCATATGTCTCCTGTCTTTGATTAATCTCCAAGCCACCCATTTTAATGAGTCCTCATAAATAATTCAATTTCTAATTATTTTATAAGCCCCCTAACCTGGAGAAGAAAAAAGAAAGGTAGAAAAGGGAAAGGGAAGGGAAAAGTGTGCATGTTGGATCAAACAATGCCTGCAGCAACTGAGCTACTTTTACTTACTCTGCCCCTACAAAATGCACCTCCTGCCTGAACCTTGAAGTGATTCTCTAATAAACATGACAGGATTACATAAAAAGTTGGGAGTTTAAGACAATAATTCTGGAATCTGCTTCTTTTCCACTCACTTTCCCTGTTCCGAAAGGTACACACATGCTTGAGACATGCTCCTGCTCTGAGTGAATTGAGCATGCTGACCCTTCCTATGCTGGTGGGATAGCTCCCTGCCCTTGCGCATTGCCCTGATCACAGTGAAAGGGAGTAAACCAGCCACAGAAGAACCTCTACTCTTGATTCTTGCTCCTTATTTCTCCTCTTTGAACTCCTTGATAGGGACTAGGAAATCCAGTATTGGCTACTCTGTTTTCCACTACAACTCGTTGTCTGAAGAGAACCTGCCCCTCTGCCCTCCTCCAGAGAACATTCATCTTCCCCTAGGTTCAGATGAGCTAGGACTTTGGGAGGAAACCACTAGCAGCACATGAATGACACCTGCCTTCTCCTCACAGAGAAGTTCTGAAGTTCCCTTTGCACCCCAGTCTCACTTTTTCACTGCAGAAAATACTGCTGCTAAAACTCTTTTCTTGCTTCAATCAAAATGCATTTGACATACAAAAAGCTGGTCAAGGTACAACTGACAGCACACAGACAGTTGAATGATCTCCTCCTACCTACAACTATTTTTTAATTGCAAGGAGGTCTTTCAATATACAGCAGAGCATCTGCTCATTAGCACTACAGCACTATTTCTCCTACTGACACTTCCTACCCCTCCTCCTCTCCCATCTTTAACAACTATTCCTAAAACACTTGCAAATTGCAAACTCTCTGTGACCTGTGGGGTTGGATTTATATTGTGCATACTAATGTATTTTTCTAAAACTTCCTTAAAAAATAACAAGCAACCCAAACTCACTATGGCTTTTGTCCAAAATCACCACGATTTACTTTGAATGACAGCTATTTGATTTGTTTTGATTCCTTCCTGAAACAGTATTGTACATTGCTACCATATACAGAGCTTGTGGACTTCCATGATTCTAGTTTTAGAATTCAGGTTAGAGAATTCAGCCAACAATGTTACACAGGCCAAAGCTCATTGTGTCAAAGCTGCTGCAATGGTATTTTATAGAAGATAATGATAAGTTGCTGCAATTTTCTTAATTATTTAGTAATTAGCAGGTCATGGGAATGACCTGTATTAAAGAATGCAGTGCATTTTATTTAGGAAACACAGTTAATCTGAGACCACATATTCTGACTTCCCCAGTTTGTTTTACATTCAAACACTGTAGTAATAAATACAAGCCAAAAAAATATACATGTTGGACATCTTTAGTCCTGCTGAATCGTGTTATACCTACGGCCCATCATCATAGTAACTGAAGCTGTAGCGAAGCTGCTGACAAGGAACATTTGCAAATGCTTTGGTCCATGTCCCAGCCTGTCCTGGAGCCAGATCTACACCTGTGTTGCCATTTCATCACATGCAGACTCCCAGGAAAGGAAACAAGATACACAGGTTAGGAATGTCACATCACGCACCCGTGCCCAGACAAGGTACCTCCCGTGTGACAATGTTGAATCCCTAATCTTCACCAAATCTTTGCAAAGTAACACAGAAGAGTATTTACTCTTCATAGAACAATCAATGCAGAATTAAAATCTTTAGATACGCTTGACATGGCTTGTCCCAGAAACAGCTTTAAGACTAGAAAGTCAGCCTGAGATCAACCTTTAAATCACATCTCCCTGGGATTTCTGTGCAAGCAACACTATCCTGCTGCATCCTTTGACATTAGTGAGAAGGTGAGGAGAAGCCAGCCAAGGCTCAGTGGATTGGAGTACCATGTGCACCATACAGTTTGTCCCAGCATCTCACCTGTGAACGTTTCTGAAAATAAGGAACATGAAAGAGAGGATATGTTCCAAGACTTCATTTGTCTACACATCCAGGAGAGCTGTAATCAATCAGGCAGAAGGTATCATGATAAGGTATCTAACTCCACCTACTAAAATATTAGATATCTTGCCTGAACTAGTTATCCATGTTTCCTCTACAAAAATACCTGGAAATACCTACCTCTCTTCTGCAGAGGGAAGTACATGTGACTAATTTAGAGAAACAGCTACTTAGACAATCCTGAAAATAGCAGGATTGAAACCACACAAGAAATCTGCAGCAAAGCAAATCTTCAACCAGTACTCTCTATGTCTGAGACTAAAGCTCTAAATATGGGGCAGTTGTTCCATTTTCTCACACAAGTCCCCATCCAACAAAAGCTCATGTAAAAATTCGTGCTTCCATTTTTTGTATGTTATTGTAGTTTCACATAGAATTTGTTAGGACTGTTCATAAGCATAAAATTAGCATAAAGCACACTTGGTTCTTTTTAAGTCCAGGACCCAAGTGAAAGCCAACACAAAAAAAAAAAGCTGTAAAATTATAAATATTTATTTTTAAAAATTCTGTAGACTATGTTAAAGCCATGGCTATAAATACCATGTGTGTCAGATGGTTTCTCCTGGGTTACATTCTTCACAGAGACACATATAAATACTCCTAACCACTCAGTGCTGCGTTCTTGAAGAATTAACTAAAAACTAGAGCATTCCCACAAGCTCAATTAGTGTTTTGCATGTTTTGTGCACTGGTAATGCCCCAAACCAATGAATATATGCAATTCCAAGATTGCACAAATCTCATGTTGTCTTAAGACTTGGCAAAACCCTCCCCTTACAAAAAAACCACACCTTCTTAATTCTAAATTTCAAATAGAACTGAATGCCACTGGAGGCAGCTCATTTTTCTAATATTGTTCTTCCACTGAATGGCAGTTTCTAACCAAGATTGCTCTTATTGCCAACAGACAGATACATTCTGAACAGCAAAGGAACTAATATATTTTGCATAAATTTCAAATCTTTAATCCCTCAATTTCTCTTGATTAAAAAAACCAAACCAAACCAAAAACATACAAACAAACAAAAAACCCCACACCAAAGTCAAAAAACCCTGAAACCAAACCAAAAAACCCATCAAACAAAACAACAAAAGTACCAACCAAACTCACCAAAAAAATCCTAATGGAGGAGAATAGATGCTTTTTAATGTATATTTGTAGATTTGACCTGAGACAGTAGTTGTTTCTTTTTCCAATAAATGCCCATCAGATAAACTCTCAGTGTTTCTGTGAGCTGGCTCAGTGAGTCAAACTTTGCATCCTGGAAGAGCTTGCTAGAAAGCTCAGTGGCTAAACCAGAAAATAAATACCAGGTGGCTGGAAGATTATGTTCCTGAAAAAGTTCCTCTCATCTCATTATTAAAACATGAGAATGCCCAAGACTGTTGTATAAGTCATATAAGGGGAATATGGTAAACTCCATGCGTGTCCTCCTTTGTGTATGTGAACCTTCCCAGCAAGCTTTAGATCCAGCATTTGAATTTTTGATTTTCCACATGGGTCAGGGTTACCCAGAGCTAAGGTCTCACCATCTGTTCAGAAAATACCAGCTTTAAATGGCAAAAGCTTTACATTTTTAACTTTTCAGATGGTGAGGGAGAGTGCAGCACCCTGTAGGCATTTATCCAAATCAAGTCCTCTCTCTCCCCAAAAAAATCTTGTTCACTTTTGGAGATAAGGTGAAATCAAAATCGTAAAGACAGATCTAGAGCTTGTTTACACAGACATGGAAAGGAAACTTGACTCTAGGGTACTTTTAAAGTGGATAAGTTACATTATGCTTAACATCCATCCAGAAAGAATTAAAGTAGGCATGGTTAACATGGCTTTTTGATTTTTTTTTTAATAGTTATTATTTACTTTGTGAGTCTTTTAAGGCAATTATCCCTATAAAACATAAGCATGGAAAACTGTATATTCTTCCCACTAGTGAGTACACAGATTCCTGGTGATAACCTCCTCAATCTCCCTGAGTTTACCCACCACAGAATGACTCTGAAAACCACAGCAAGCCAAGAAGTCACCCACCACAAACCCAGTAGGCTGCTGCTACCCTTCATCAAGGCTTCCTGGTTTCAAAAAAGGTAAAAGGCAAAAATGTAACTCCGATCATATCTCACAGTAATGCAAACATTTTAAATGATGTCAGCATTACCTAAAATGTTTGCCTCAACAAAAATAATTGAACATTTTGCTAATAAACGTATTGAAAAATGAAAGTAAGATAAAATAAATCAAAATCAGAGAGAAAAGGCAGAATTAAGCAGATTATTTAAAATTTTTCTAATGGCTTTTTAGTTTAAAATATGCAAAAAGTAAAACAAAAACATTTAAACAAGAACCCTCTTTAAATGGTTATTTGACTTCCTTGGCCCTCCTGAAATGATGATGTCCCCAGAAGCAGGGAACAAAACAGACACAACAAAAAGATAGGACATTTCAGTCTCCACCAAATACTGAGTATTATATATAGAGTGGCAAGATGATTATCAAGGCAACACAGATGTGTACAAATTAATTAGATCAATACATAAAAAAGGAAGTTTTGTGGCAGTAGCAGAGCTGTTTCTGAGCTACGAGCCTCAGAGGGGAGTTCATACCACGTTCTTGCAGGACCCACACTTCAGAGGGATTTCGCCTCTGCAAACTCTGTTCACAGGTTCTTGCCTGTGAGTTCTGGTAAGTTCCAGCACAGATTGACACAGGGATAGCTGCTATGTATTTGGCATATCAACTCTGGTTTTAGGTAAACATGCAAAATGAAGAAAAAGGCACAAACTTATGTGTACTCACGAAGAAGCTACTAGAATTTAGTGGGAAGAAAATAATTCTTTACAACTTTTCATGTGCCTAAGCCAAAAACATATATTTGGAATTTTAAATGCATCTTCTAAAACAAGCAAATAAATGAATGCTTGCCTCTGAAATCCACTACCACATTCCCCATCTGAGTGCCCATCCTGTGCCATCAGTCATAGCCCTTTCTGACAAGAGCACCAGGCATTAGCATTTAGAAGAAAAATAAGTTTCCTTTTCCTCCATTATCTAATTGGTGCCTAAGCAGCTCAGACTACAACAAGAAGGGATGAGTAAACCAAGTGCTGTCTGCCTTTGCCTGCTAGGACGGCCTTCATGTTTTCTGACATTTCAGATCTCATACAGTGACCAGGAGCCTCATAAAACTGTCTCCTGCTTTCTGCTCTCACCCATCTTCACAGGGCAGCACAGTCACTTCCCTCACAACAATCCGGGAACATTAATCCCCCAGCAAATGAATTCTACTGCTGTCTCTGGCATCAGGAGTGGTTTGACTGCTGGCTGCAGCACTGCGCAGGGCACAGTCCTGACACACAGCGCATTGTTCATGCCACGTTATTCTGGAAGAGAATGTTCTTGAAAAATCTGCATGAACAGATCCCTGGGTTCACCTACAAGATTTAGGGTCTCAATGTATTTTAGAAAAAGAATGTAATTTTTACAGATTTCTACCATCCTTCTCTTTTCCTCAATCTATTGCTTCAGTAAACAAACACTTTGCAAGACCTTATTCTCATGAACTCACATAGTCCCCATTTAAATTGGGAATAACAAATATACATATTCTGAAGAAAATACAGACCACATACGAAAAAGTGCCAAATTTGAAAATTATTTCACTAAAAACATTTCCTGTAAAATAGCTGTAGTAATTACATTTTAATTATATGTAAAAACAAATTCAGTTTCTTTATTTGTCATTCACTTTAATTCAGTTCCAGAAGCTCTAGCTTGAGACTCATGTTTATTCTTTTGGCATAATTCTGCAGCATAGCCTGAAGCTGGGACATAGCCCACAAGATACTCTCGGCCTGTGGCTGTGAACTTCATTTGAAAAACATTAAGGGAGACCCTAAAGCTACTGCTATGAGCTGGGCTGGGACCATGCCATCATAAAGGTCTGATTTAAGTCAGTAAACTTTACCTTTTCAGGGTGAAGTAAAATGTAAAGTTTATTCTTATTTGCTGTTTGGCAGCAATGATAAATTCAATTCTATACTGAAACAAAAAGGACTACTGGTCTGAACGTACAAAGTAGAGTTTGTGAGATGCTATACTTTTCATCTTGAAAACTGTAATTGTTCTGTCTGCAGCACGGCTAGCTGTCATAAACCATGGACAGAAAGGCTTTTGAGTAAGGTGCAAAATAAAAGCTTATGTCAACTTAATATTTAATAATCTCATTCATTAATAATTTTTTGCACAGCTGAAATAAAAGCAATTCTGTTTTGTGATTAAGTTCCAAACTGCACAGTCACAGAAACATGTTGAATGAGCACAAGGTATTCTCTTACCCTTGCAATTGAAAACTGGGTGTGCATTCCTACATGGAACAAAATTCTTTGTCAATAATTCAAGCAACAAAGTCTGCTGAGTATTAGCTTACAACTGGAAGAGTAAACAAGCACTGAAGCTTAGCAAAATTGATTGACATCACATCAGCAAGAGGATCGCATTCTACTGTATTACTGTGGCTTTATTTTAAGTGTGAGATACTATCTCATGCAATGAGGTCCTAGAAATATAGTGGTTCCAAAGAATAGGGCTCACCTTCTCTGTGGAAGGTTGTCAGATCACAACCCTGTGATCTCATAGACCACTATGAAACAAGAATAATTCTCTTCTCATCAAACCCTTCATGAAAGAGACACAAAAAATAACAGAATTTGCCCTGATGTGCTCTCCAGAATAAGGAGCCTCACACAGGATCATAATCCCTTTACACCTGAGGAATGTGGAATAATGAATGACTCAACTTCATGAAAGGAGTTAAAAGGCATTAAACAATTCATAACACATGTATCCCAGCAAAAAAGTCAAGGACTGAAAGTTTTTTTAATAATAAGAAAAAAAGATGGACTGTGAACAAGAAAAGTACAGTCTTGATGAATGCACAAGAGAGAGTTTTTGGAAACTAAAGCTTAAGAACTGAAACCAAAAGCGGAGAATCATTTGGATGCAGGGATAAAAAAATTAACTCTAGTCTAGTCTGCATTTCCAGGGACAGGGAAAGAAGACAAAGTCCTTTTCTCACAAAGTTTGTTACTTGACTCAGTGAAATAACCGAAAACTATGAATTAGTGATCATTAATGAAGAAGACCAAATAATTCATATTCAATTCTCTATGAATTCCCATGTATCTACTGAAACCCCTTTGAGGGTTTTATTCACTTTATTATTCTGTCAAAAAACAACTGATACTGAGCAGGATTTTTACAGTGCTTTGGGCTAATAACAGCTTGATCTGCTGTGGAAATGAAGCCCATGCTACCTTGAAAAATGTCTCTAGATCAATAAAAAAAAAACAACAAAACAACAAAACCTTGTAGTTACAAGCTCCTTGGGGAAAAAAATTTGTCCACTCTTTGCTCTTCTTATTATAGGTTGAAAGACAAGATCTGAGACTCTGCTTTCTGTCTCTCCCAAATTCTCTTCAAAACTTCTTTGGACTTCTCTTCTCCATGGGGATTTTGAAATTTTTCCTTCCTAAAAACAAAAAATGAGCATGAAGAAGAGAAGCATGATTGTATTGTATTGCTGGGCAGTAAAGAGAGGGGCTGCCACGCTGAAAGGCAAGAATCAATGCTTGCCATCTAACTGATGGCTGGTAACAAGCAGAGCTCATCAGCGGTCAATAGTGAGCCCAATGTTGTTCAATACCTTCACTAACAGTCTGGACGAGACAGAGTACATCCTCAGCAAATCCAAAGGTGACACCAAATTTGGCAGAATGGCTGAAATGCTGAATGACAGAGCTTCAAACCAAAGAAACTTGAGAATTGAATCAACAGAAACTTCCTCTGGATCAACAAGGAGAAGGTCAAAGTTCAGCACCTAAAATGGGATGATCCCTTGCAGCAGCACCAGGTGGGAAGTTACTGGCTATGAGCACCCTGCAGGAAAGGACTTAGGGCAGAGGACACACCAAAAACACACCAGCACTTGGCTGTCATTGCATGGAAAGCAGCCTGGCTGTTGACTGCACCAGGAGCAATGTGATCAATAGATGTAAGGAAGCTTTTATTCTCCTCTGCTCAGCAAAGGTGAGGTAGCATCTGAAATACTGTCTACCTTGCACACTTCCCAGTCCAAACTAATGTCTTTTCTAATTCGAAAGGGTCCAAAAGAGGGCCACCAGAATGGTCACAGGCCCAGAGCACATGATCTAGAAGGAGAGAGTGAGGTTTTTCGGCCCAGCAAGGGAGAGGCTAAGGAGTGGTCTAGTAAAATCCTACAACCATTTGCTCTGTTGGCAGACAGTGAAACAGGGGCCAGTAAACACAAACTGCGGCTTGGTAAATTCAAGATAAACATCAAGGGAAAGCAGGTCATTAAGAGAGTAGTGCAGTTCTGAATCTAGCCACTTAAAGAAGCTACTGGATCTCCATCCTTGGAAGCTTTTGAGACATGGCTGCTCTGTTTGTAGTATTGGCAACAATCCTACTTTGAGCAGGAGCCTGGATTAGATTACTTCCAGAGGTCCCTTCCTACTAAGGTTTCTGTGATTTGATAGTCACTGCAACACACACAAGCTGGTATATGGCAGAAATACTTAATCTATGAATTATTCACCCCCAGGGAAAGGAGCCAATGAAGTCTATATTTCAAAGCAGCATTTAGAGAAATACGTAGCATTCTCACTCTTGAGCTGCCACCTGGGAGTGGCACAGAGAAAAAAAGTAGGACTGAAGGGGCAACAGTGCCATGGGAGTAATGATTCAGACTGTGTGAGTACAAAGGATGGAAACCTCTAGGAGAAGAAATAGAGGAACAGAAGTCTAGGAAAAAAAGGGAAAAGATAAGAAGATAAGCCAGATGGAAGATTTGGAACTGTTGATGGAGGCAGATGGAGGGAAACCTCTGGAGATTCCTTCTGATTGTGAGGACTCAGGCTAGGATAAGCAGCATAAAAGAGAAAGGCAGGATTTTCTATGCTGGGAAACAGAAATATAATGAGAAGGCAGGTTAAGGGAGAGAGAAAAAAAATAAATAAGGACAAGCAGAGCAAGTGCCAATTATATCTGGCGATAATTAGGCAAAAGACATTCTACCTAAAGTAGCACATTTCCCTACAGAGCCCTAAGGAGAGTTCAAGGGTCACAAGTTTCATTAATCTGCTGTGAGCAAGGATTTGTGTGAAGTAAAGTAGCTAACTTGGAGAGTGAAATCTGTGGGCGATTTCCAGAGAACCGAGAGAGTGCCTGCCATAAAGAAAAAATTTCTGTGGCAAGACACAGATGAAAGCTGATGCTTAAAGGCAGGATTTGTTTGTTCACCTTAAATGCTACTGCGGTCATGATCAATGAATCAATAGCTTTCAAAAAAGCTCAAAATAAACAAACAAAAAACCCAGAAGAAGCCAATATACAATTAATGTGTCAAAGCAGATATTGAGAAACAATTTTTACATTTTGTTAGTAATATAAATTGACAGACACTGATGCAGAATTCATTAAGAGCTACTACTGACTGCTAAATTACTTCTTCCTAAACTCCTAATTGGTCAGTCAGAATTTCTAAGTAAGTTAATCAAAGAGAAATAATTTATTTTGGCTATTAAAATCATGCCTGTAGGAAAGGCCACAGGATATAAACCTTCCCATCGACGGCTTTGCATATGAGACAGCCCAATTTAACTCAGCAACAGAGATTTTAGGGTGCATATTTGATCTAAATCTATGTATGGAACAGTTTTGGTTTTTTTTTTTTAAATTCTAAAAGAAGATTGAGTTAATCAATATGGCTTTTTAGTGTGATTTTATTAAATACAAACTTTTTCAAGACAGAGTAAGGTTTTCAGAAACTCTGCATTACTTTTTTTCATTACAGAGTCTGAAGTCACATAGCCAGTTGACAAACTTAAGGCTCTCAAATTGCTTTTGACACACAAGATTTAAGTACTGTTGAGAAATCTACCACAGAATGTCCCCAAAAGTGCCTTGGCTATTTTCGGGGGCACAGTGCCATGTGCTAATGCACTGTGAAGGTCTTTGATAATGTGGTGTTGGAGACCTCTTTCTCCTTTCATTTTTTTTCATTCTTCTGCTGCAATGAAATAAACCCTACAGATCTGGCTTTTATTTTTCCTTGTGTTGGATTCCTTCAGCCTCACAGGAATTCCAGTAGCAGAGCATTGTGTCTGCAACTTTTCAATAATCTTTTTTTTTATCTACATCCTGTGTCCTCGAGCTGATGTAACTGTCTGAAGTCTAGAGAAGCTACACAAGGGGAAAGAAACGCAAAGGCCTGAATTAACATCAGATGACATCTCATATGTCCAGTGATTTCCAATCAATTTTATTCTTCAATTCTGAAAGGTTTTTTTCACATTGCTTGAAACAGTGCTTTGGTGCCTATTCCTCTTTTTTGACAAGAAGCTTAAGGTAGTACCCAATTGAGGAATCTTAAACTTTGTGCTAATTTAAGAACTCATTTAATATTTACATTTCAGCCTCAAACAACAATTACTGCATACAATCACATCTTTACACCAAAGTTTTGAAAACCTGAGATGTGCATCTTGCAAAACAGCTGCTCTTAGGAGCTGGAGTGTGCATCCAGATGAGAGCCAGGACTATACATTCCCAGTTGTTTTGGCTCCAACTAAAACGTAAATCTACAGAAATAGATCCTAATGCTGGTGGATCAGATGTGAATTCAACCAAAAATATTCTAATGTAATTAAATTCAAAGGTCACGTTGAGCTAGCATTAGGTATGGATCTGCAATGGCATTGATTCTTCGCTGAATACAAATACTCCATTGCCATTTCAAACCAATTAGCACTGTCTGGCTCTAAATGCTGCCTGTTCTCTTCCCTCCTCTCATCATATGCACTTTTGTTATTTTGGTTGACCTGACATCTTGTCAGTTGAAAAACCTTGCTCAGCAATTCATGAGAAGGTTAGGGCAGAGGTTGTTCTTACTGCCCCGTCTTCTTCTCCTGACACATACTCCCATATAGTTGTCCATAATGAATATTTTTATCACACTTCCTTCAAAATAAGCATTAGTGAGATAGGTAAGATCACAAAATAAACAAGAGAAGCCAAGGTTTCTATAGCACAAACACAGATGCATAGCACAAAGGCCTTTGCAACTGTTATTACATTCCCCTTTCTTGTGCCTTCTCACGTCTGGTACAAAAGAACCAGCAGCAACACATTATTATCTCTCTTTGGGTTTGCTCAAATGCAGGTTGGCAAGACAGGGAACTTTTATTATCTTGTGTACAGACTGTAAATAGAACATCTGTCTTCCACACACAAAACCCATCAATGCTGCTGCCTGAAGAGTTTGTGAAAATCGACAACTTGTCGAACTAATAAGATTTCTTCTGATTTTGCTACCATCTCATGTACTCTCACAAAGGGAATTTTTGTCTGTCTCTCCAGAACTGAGAAGTCCTTCGCCAGCATTCATATCAGAAATGTGCAACCAAATCATCCTGGCAGTGATTCTTTGATTTTATTTCTCAGGTTTTTTTTTTTTGTTTTGTTTTTGTTTTTTTTTTTCCTTGTCCTTCTGGAATTGTAACAGATTCTTTGGAAAAAAAAAAGCTAATCATTAGTTCTCAAATTCTCTATTTGTATACCTGTAATTTCTGTACTAATTCATTCCTCTTTAATATTAAATTCATGTATGCTTTCTGAAAGCAAACAGAGCTGGTAAGTGATTGATACATATTAATCTGTAGATGAATGCTCAATATTAAAGAGAATTTTACAGAATGAAAGCTATGCATTTGCAGCTTGACAATTTTTCTAACTCTGCATTTGTGGCAACAACAGGTCTTCAACACTATTCTGTATCTTCTACTCATAAAATTGTAAGAAATACGGAAAACATAAAATGAAGTTTAGTCTTAAATTCAAAAATGGAGTATTTGCAGCTTTTTTGATTTGAGGACCCAATTCCTGATGTGATAATATTAAATACAGAAAGATTTTCATGCAACTTTGAAAGTAGTAAGTCCTCTGCACATGGACTCTAATGTCCCCTGCAATTTATGGGTCAAGTCCAGAAAGTTCCATTAATTTAATTTGAACTTATTCTGATATTCATCAGCTGAAGATTTCTCTCAGTAACCATATCCCTGCAGTGTGATCATGCTAACAATAACAAATTAGGCTTTAACAATGTCATATACCCAGGCACAAGCACTATACACTGTTCTAGTCACCAAGCAGACATCTCTCAATGGCAAGACCAATTAAGCGGCAATGTAAACCTTACCACATTAATTAAACACGAAAATTTACAAAGGATCTCCAGCAAGAGACTTGTATCTCTCAGAGCAGCTTTCTGAAAGAGTAGTGGAGAATGTAACACTTTTGGATACTTCCCAGAATATCTCCAAGCTCCAAATCCCTTTTCACCAGAGTTTTTTTGGAATGCAAAGATCCCCCCCAAAAGGAGGAGCTGGTACAGGCATGTTGTTCAGCATTTCCTTTTCAATCTTGTTGCTCCCTGGAATGTCTCACACAGCCAGTCACGTAAGGTAAAACTGCACATCCCACACCAGGTTCCTAACCAGATCCATCATTCTGACACGGAGCTGTATCATTATCCCAGGGAGGGGCCCTTGTGCAGAGAATACCATGGTCTGTGTGTGTTTTTTTGCTCTCTCCAGCGAGACGAGTACCATCTAGCAGGGTTTAACTCTGCCATTTTTGTTGAGAACCTGTAATTATCATCCAAAGGCAACACTTCAGTCTGTTTAACTGATGAAAGGACAAAGACTCTCAGTGGCACAAAGTGGCAAGTCACAGACAGCAAGGGGAATATCTCGTCAGGGCTGATTCACATAAAGACGCAGCATTTAATGTTTGCTCAGGACTGAAGTTTAATGCTCTTCTGCGACTCCAGCTCTGTACACATATTTCACTTATTTAATCAGTTCTACTCTGCTCACTCTTTTAATTTACAGCTATTATAATTACAGCTAGTAAGCATCCAAGGCAAGTCTGACTATTTTCTCATAATGCTGTAGGAACCTTTACCGCTCCAGACCCACTGGACTGTTCTTACTACCAGCAGTGGGAGCCGTAGATGAAAGGTGAAGTCTATAGGAGATAATAGAAAATTGCAATACAAATTCCAGGAACACACAACAGCACATTCTCTGTCTTATGATGGGAAATAAATTGCATCAGGTTTATAGGTCTTTCACTTTGAGAACAAAAATACTGGTTTAGAGACTATCGAAAAAGAGCTACTTCCTCCAACAGAAAATGTTTCGAACTCTATAGCCATACCATGGCACATTACGATGGCATTTGTTGAGGTAAAGCCCAAGGGGCAAAAGATCCCTGAAGTCCCCAAATGATGGGCAGTCCCCCACTCATGATGAAAGGAGAAACCTTGCCCCCTCACCACTCCCCCAGAATTTCCCCATTGGCTCCCATGCCTTAGTCCCGCCTGTGTTCCGCCCCTGGGCCCTTGGAATGTTGGTTCTGTGACCCCATATAGGTGAGTGCCTGAGTCTGCCTCGCCCGCTTTTGTGTTTTGGTTGTCCCTTTGGTGCTGTGCTGTCTGCTTTGGAATAAATCCACACGAGGTGCCCTCCGGATTCTTTGTCTCTGGTAACGCATGAGCTATCCTAGCTAAGGTGTGAGCGTGTGTTTAGTGCCTTCCACCGGCACGGGTGAGAGAAATCTGCCAGCTAGAGTGCTATCCTGCACCACCGGGCTGATCCCATGCCAGGGACGGTTTTCGGGTAAATGTGGTCAGCTCCCACCCCCCACACCACGCCACATTCAGGCATTATTTAGGGTAGAATAAGAGAAGATAAAATCAGTGTGGCTAGCAGTCAAGAGAGGTGATTCTTCCCCTCTACTCCCCTCTGGAGACACTCCACCTGTAGTGCTGTGTTCAGCTGTGCAGCCCACAACATAAGAATGATGTGGACCAGTTGGAGTGGGTCCACAGGAGTGCCACAAAAATGGTCAGAGAGCTGAAGCCCCTCTCCTATGAGGAAAGGCAGAGAGGATTGCTGTTGTTCAGCCTGGACAAGAGAAGACTCTGGGGACAACATATTGATCTTTCAGTACTTAAACATGGAAAAACAGTAATTAAAGATGGAGGGAAGGTTTATAGCAGGGCATGTTGCAGTTAGACAAAGAGGTAACCATCTAAAACTAAAAGAGGGTAGATTTAGGCTAGATAAGAGACACAAAACTTTTACAGTAATGGCAGTAAAACACTAGCACAGGTTACCCAGACAGGTGCTGGATGGCTTAACCCTAGGACATGCAAGGTCAGGTTGGACAGGGCTCTGAGCAACCTGACCTAGCTGATGATGTCCCTGCCATTGCAAAGGGCTTGGATTGGATGACCTTTAAAGGTAATTTCCAACCTAAATTACTCTATGGTTCTATCCTATGATAAAATAGGGTTTGCCCTAAAAAAAACCAAACCCTGGAATTTCCTCAGATGGCATTTACTCAGACTGCACACAAAGACCAAACCAATACAGTGGATTTAGAAGACACAACATGGACACATGCCCAACACAGCAGTCTAAACAAATCAGTCACATTTTTGTCAGTGTTCCTTTGCCAAGACCCCCACTCTGACATCGCATATTTCACCCTTGATAAAGCAGAACTCACTGCATTAAAAAGCAGTACCAAACAGACAAGTTCCCACAGTCCTAAAAAAATAAAATAGGACTTTCAGTGTCTGATAAATCATCCCTTTCCCTATAAACTCTCATGAGGAATTTTCATTTGGAAAGACACTCAGGCTTACCTGCTGGCTCATCTATTGTTCCTATAACATCTCCTCAATGTGGATAAAGAAAAGGACCAGAAACTAGAGTCAGTTCCTAAACTTTCAGGCTGCCGTAGTGTCCCATCAATACTTCCCCATCTTCCTGATTTACAGTCTCCTAGTAGAGGAGAGAATGGACAAAGGGAGGACACAAAAAGGGAATGTGATATTCATCTCACCACAGATCTACACTTTAGGCAGTCCTGAGTTTATCTCCTCTATAGGTAAGTATCTAAACTGGACCAAATGTATCATGTTCTAGAAAAGGCTATCTCTCTCTACTGCTTGCAAAGTTTGTGTATACAACTAGCTCACAAGTAGACAGCTATATAACAGAAACCAGAATTTCTTCACAAGAAACTGTAAGCAAACAGTCCCAATCTCCCTGAGAAATGAGGCTCTGCGTTGGCATATGCACTTTAAGTCCTGGGCCGTACCGAGAAGGGTCATTCAGTTAACCATAAGAAAAACACTGGAGTACAAATCTCACTACATGGGCATTAAATGGATATTAGAACAGGATATATAAAATCTCCTTGCTGGAATTTCCACTAACAACTTTTGATGGTCTGTGTCTTCATAATACTGCTAACTCATTTTTGTGTTTCTTCATATTAAATTTTCTGACAGATTTTTAACTTCAGCTCTGAACTGAGCAAGACCTTTTGTTCCCCTGAATTCAGAAAAAAACCAAACCAAAAAACAAACAAACAACAACAACAACAACAACAACAACAACAACAACAAAGAAAGAATGCAAGAAATTAGCTGGAGTAATTATATTTCCCTACAATACATTCTCCCTTGAGGGACCAATATGCCCATTCTTATGAAATACCAAATCACAGTAACATTTCAGTAGGAACTGAAGTCTTACAGCATAAGTTCTCGCTTCAGAAATCAATGAGAAACTATGATGTTTAATATTTTATTGCTTTTTCTTGTAGTGACTTTCTCCAGTTTGAATGAGTTACTAGGTTTTAGTAAATCACAAAATCCAGATAAGCCAAGACAGGATTTAAAGCATTATTTTGGCTTCTGGTACCACGGCTTTCATCTAAGCTGCCGTAGAGAAGAGTCTATCAAAGACCTGCCTAGTAGATGACAAGTAAGACTCCCAGTTCTCACCAGTTCTTACCTCTTCAAAATATCCTTCCTCTTCGAAATATGTTTACTGAAAGAAAGAGCTTGCTGGGTGTTTGATGTCTGTTGTTAAAGGGATGAAAAACTAATTAACATGCTAAAGGCTCACTGACTGTTAAAGTTAATGAGATTTACTGTTCATCAACTAAGTACCACCATGCCACTTATTCTGCATGACAGATTAAGGTTTTGGTCTGTATTCAGAATATACGCAGTTAGATTTGGTGTTTAGTCTTATCAAATTATGGTGAATTAAATAAAAAAAATCATAACCTACAGGGTATAAAACTGGGTTTATTCCTTAATTTCTAACCAAGAAACACCAATACACAGAGCATCTACTCTATGCCAACAGAAACCACATAATTCCCTGATCTGTCGTCCATCTTCCTCCATGAAGAGTACATCAGTCAAGTCAACCAGCATGTCATGGGGTCTCCTGTCTTTCTGGTATGCAAAGCATTTTTTTCAGGCTCCAGTTTGTCAATATCAGATTTTCAACTGTTTGCTGATCTGTATTCTCTGATTTGCAGTCTTCAGAAATCCCTTGGTTGCTGATCTGTAGGTAAACCATCACCCACCCTCTCCCATACCACAAAGAAATTACTTTATAGTCTGTTCTCACCCATCTCAAGCCCATCTCACTAAGGTTTATGTACACAGCCCCAAGTCTGATTTCTTTCTAAGTTCAAGATCCGAAAGCTATTCATAACATCTTTAAGCCTGCTATCAAAAGTTGATAAAGAATCATTTACTAATCAGTTATAAAAGAACACGACGATCAAGAGAACTATGAACATGGACAAAATAAGCAATTTCTATGTGTTTTTTCTTTTTCTTTCATCTTTTTGGATTGATCTTTCCTATTTCATGTCTCATCTTGCTCTCCTTGTACACCAATTAACTGTTGTTTCTACCCAAATCACCACTGCTGCCAACATCCTTTTGTAGTTTCTTCTTTGTTTTTAGTCCATGTTTCTGGCTTCTCTTCAGCTTATTTTCTCTGCCTTTCTGGTAGTTTGCAGACCCTTGAGACAAATTTTAATTATATTTAATTTGAGATTGATATATAAAACCTCTGTTGTGTAAGAGTCAGGTGTTCTGCCATTCTGCCACAGGATCCTCTATTTACTTAACTCCTATGTTAATAAAATAAATTTATTATGTCATTTTTATTTTTGAAAAAAAAAAAATACTACAGGTTGAATTCCTCTATAGAACCAAAGAACACAGCATGATACTTTTCTGTAATTTCTTTAATTAGTGTCTTACTGTTGTTTCAGTTGTCTGAATGCACTTCATCCTTTTAATGATAATGCTGCTCCTCGACTTCCATGAACAGAAGGTAAACAAATTACCTGAAGGTCTCTGGTGTTGTTGTAAAGGTCTGTTTTATCCCCAGAACCCAGATCTTTGCTTCAATTACACAACATTCAAGGTTTTTACTTTTATATGAGATTGCCAAAAGCGAGCATGATTTGCTGCAGTGATAGGAACTTTGTTTTGCCTTTTTTTTTTTTTTTTTTTTTCTCTATATGCNTTTTTTTTTTTTTTAATCAATTAGCAGCTTGTAGTATTAGGGGCTTTCAGAAACCACAGAAATCATTTACAGGAGTGAAAAGTATTGTTTCTCTTCAACAATACCTCCTTGTATAAGCTCATACTAGACACACACAAAAAGAGTATAATCCACGTGTGCATTTAGGGGAACATGCCATTTCTCTTTCTATTCCCTAAAATAAAGGGAAACATCCAAATGACAATATTAGCTAATTTTCCCCATATCCACTCCCAAAAGTTATTTTGAGCAATCTAAAAGATACAAATGGTGTAGGACAGAAATACAGTCCTCAGGCTGGTTAATATCCATTTGAGTGTTGTCAGAGCCACCATAGGATAAAAAACCACCCAAAAAACCAAAAAACAGAGCAGAAAAAGATAGAAAAACAGATAGAAAAATAACGAGGGGAAAAAATGCCTAGAAATACTTGCTGTGCTCTGATTTTGAACATGCAGATCAATCCTACCTCTCCTCCCTCCAAAAAAGGATGGCATGGTGTCCCTTAGGCTAATTTGGGGCAATCTGATCAACCTACAGATGCCACAGCACAGCACAGCGCATCCAGCTCGCAGGGCCGCATGGGGAGATAGTGGTGACAGCCTGCCTAACTGGGAGAGAGAAGGGCAAAAACATCAAAATATCAACTAATTTACAACTCATTTGCTACTTACTAAGCCTGTCCTTTACAAGCTGTTTTTTTTTCTTTTTCACTAAAATACCACCTTATCTGAGGACACTCAAAATAAGCATGGATACATCTTTCAGCTTCCAGAATGTGGCCTCAAGAGCAAGTCCCCAGGGTCTGACGTGCACAGCAATTAGTGTATGGCTGCGCAGCCTTCTCTGATTTCCTGCATTCCTGCCATAGCTAGATTGTCCATGGTACATTTAAAGAGCCTAATTTGCTATTAGCCAAGTTCCTATAAAGCAGGCAGATCCAGGCAAGATTTTCTTTTTTGTTGTTGTTGTTCAATATGAAGCAGTTGTTACTGTGTTTGCTCCATGGATGTTTTCATCCATTCCAGTTCAAATAGATGAAATCCCTGCTGAACACTTCTTGTTTGTGTTTCTGTGTGCATGTGCTGCCTTTTCAGATCAGAACATCTGTTCAAGATACTTCCCTGCATCATCCTCATGGTGGATTGCATGCTTCAGGAGGGATTGAAAACCAAAATCCTCGTCAGGAGGTAACCTTGCCTCTCAAATGGTAACACATGCCACAGGCAGTACCTGTGGATCACAATACATCCAATGGCTCCTTGCACTTAATTAACATGCAACTGGAAATTGCTGAAAACCGTTATTACTTTCAAAATGGGAATAAACTCTCCCTGTTTAGTGATCACAACTTCTTCCTGGGAAGTATCTTGGGTCGAATTTTCAAGATTAGTGATTCTGAAGATTAACGTCTGGTGATATATACATAAATGTAAAAAGAGCTTGGATGCCATCCTCCAACTGAAAAGGAGGACACTCAGGGTCTAATTGTCTTCAGTGCTTTAAAAATCCCATTCTGTAACTTCTTGTATATGTGACTGTTTCATCTTGGTACACGGCTTTTAGCCCTTCTTTTTAGCCTCTGCGGGTGAACACTCTTCCATGGAAATCTCTTGAAAACAATGTGTAGGGGATTGCCAAACAAAATCCATATTACTTGATCTAATGGAATGTGTCCCTGCCCATGGCAGGAGGTTTGAAAGTAGATGATCTTTAAGGTCCCTTCCGGTCCAAACCACTCCATGACATTGTATGATTTTGGCAGCTTACAAGATAACTGAGCTATCTTTTTCAGTCTTCTAAATTCACCTCAAATGGTTGATTTCATATAAATACATACCCAAAAAACCTCCCAGGAAGTCCAAAGATGTTGTCATAAAAATGCCTTGAGCCAGACCTACACATAAGAAACACGTTCAAGTTAAGCCAATAACAGATGAAAAATCTGTTGTAATTGGTACCACCTTAATTAGTCAATATGGAAGGATACAAGAGAATGCTTCCTTTGCTTCTGCCAGTGACAGAATTGATCTCTGACGGGCAGGACTTTACAGCTTTCATTCTCAATTGATGTGGGAAAATACAATTGTGGAAAACCTGCTGAGCATAGGGAGGTTATACAGATGTAAATGATGCCCACTACCTATCAAGATGCAAATGAAAACCAATCTTGGGTTGCAAATGTTTGAAAATTTGGAAAATACGTCAAATAAATGAAAGGATTTGTATTTATACTTGAACATATGAGCTTGCACTTTTCAAAGAGCGTAAGGGTTTGTAAGGGGTGCAAAAGGGTTGCAGGTCACAGCTGGCATTAAAAAAAATAATTCACAAGGTAGATGAGCAAGAAGGAGCCAAGCTGTGAAGAAATTTAAAAGGACATTACATTTTCCTCTGCTGCAAAAGAGGAAATAGCGCCAAAGGGACTGAAAGAGAGTGAAATGAATCCTTCACTCCATTGTGGCAGAGCCTATTTTCGAACAGGCACAGAGGAAGCCTAGCCTAGACTCCTAGTTTAAACTACACAGTTTTCTCTCATAAAGCAAAATGGATCATGCAACAGGGTTTTTTATCATTTTGTATTTAGCATTTAAGAGATAGAGAAAACATAATGACCTCAAGGATATCTTACTGTGAGTGCTGTAAAAATGAACCAGTTACTGGCATGTCCTGTGTCAGGGATTTATACTTTCTTGCATGCTGCTCTAAAATGTATTGCAGAGGCAATAGATACATCACATTTGGACTCCATGACATAGCAGTGGTTCAGCAGGAGCACAAGTACTGACACAGGTGGCATATCAGGATTCATTTTGAGAAATGTGAGAAATTGAAAAGTATCTGTAATCTTCCTCTCTGTCAGGTTATCTGAGTCCCTTACCTTCAATATGCTGTGGGTTGCTGTGAAATGTTTTCTCACAAAACTGCTCATGGGGCTGAGAAAGCAGCTAGAGACAGTTTCTAAGCAGTTGCCAAGCCTTTGCCAATGGAATTTATTTGCTGATCACAAAAGTTTTCCAATGTCTTTTACTGTAGTGCTCCATTTTTATCATGGCCATTAGAACTGCAGATAAAAAAATAGCTTGGGAAAATATCAGAGCCAGACTTTAATGTAGGTGTTGTAATGATTCTCATTGGAGACCAAAAAAAGTTTGACTTCATTACTTCTCAAACTTTGCATTTCTATGTATGTAGTTTTTACTAGCATTTTCCCTTGCATTAAGTGCTTTACAAAGTTAGCAAGATTACTATTATTTTTTTTTAGTTCATAATATAGGATACTCTCACAGATGCAGAAATCCATCTAGTATATGTTGTTATATACCATTGCTCCATGCAAACACTTTTCTTAGAGGAAATAAATGAAAACTTGCTTCCATCAACATCTATTACCTTCTGCACTCACCTGCCTGACTTACTGAAATATATCAGAAATGTACCAGAAAACTTTCCTGAGATTAAATGCAATTTGAAAGGATAGGAGTTTACCCTGACATGGTGAAAGAGCTTCTAATTATACTGTTATTTACTATCAGTAATCTAATTCTGTAAAATAGAATGGAATTCTGTAGCTTTCAAGCTGACCTGTGGTTGTCAGTAAAGAAAATACCAGCAGTATTGAACATACAAGGTATCAGAGAGCATAGAAACAGATGTAGAACAGTCTTTTCTAGGCTTTGAGGCCACTGAAAATACATTTTGTTGAAGCAGTAGCAGCATACGAGTAGGAACAATGTCCAAGTCACTGCACAAGAGTAACTTGACACACAGAGATCTCAATGGAACTGCGGGAAGAAAAGCTCCCCTGCTGAACTGAACATAGCTCACAGCTAAATAATAAATCAGAGCATGTAGTTAAGCTTTCTGCAAAAGCACGTCTTGTTCCCACATCTCTGCCACCTTTGTGTCCTTCCTACATCTCTGCTACCTTTGTGTCCTTCCTGGAAATTCTAATCCATGGCCAATAGTTGACACAGATGTAGTTGCAGCTGAGACCCCAATGAAGATGTCTTAACAGAAGTATTTCAATTAAACAGCATAACCAAGAATGTTACTAATAATTCATGAAATTATGCTCAGTCTTACTAAATACTGAGACCAAAATAACACCCCCACCAACCAGGAAAAAAAAAAAAGGCACAGTATTATGTTATGATGAAGCTAAGAAAAGCACAAAGTTGATGAGCTTTTTTTATAGCAACTTTTGCAAGCCTCTAAAGCTCAAACCTGCTCTAAAGAATGTGAGTGTGTCACAGTACCAAATCTGGTAGAGTTCAAGAAGCATTTGAATACTCTAAGGCACATAGTGGGACTCTTGGGGATAGTTCTGTGCAGCGCTGGGAGCTGGACTTGATGATCCTTGTAGGTCCCTTCCAACTCAGCTGATTCTGTGATTTTGTGATAGATATAAAAATTCTGAACCACTAGTTCAGTTTAGATCCACACAATCTGACAAGACTATAGTAGCACTAGTTCCATTCCATATGAACTCCTTTGATATCACTGTAGAAAGCCCGACTGCATCCTCATTTTCATCCTCTGTAGTCACCTCTTTACTATATTTTTAGTAAATCAAAAGGTTGGCTGTAGCAAGCACTAGCTTTAGAGTATGAAAACCTAAAATTAAGATGCATATTAAAAGTGAAAGAGTTGAGGTTGTAATATATAGACTACAAAGAAAATATTCTGAAAAAACAGAAGATATAGAAAACAGTAACTAAGGGTAAAATTACACCATCTGGATTTCTACTTTGGGAGAAAAAATAGCAATAAATTCTTAACGGAAACTTTCAGAATATAACCTTAAAATTTGAAGTTGTTTTACTTTCATTACAGGCACATATTTATACCTAATATAATGTTACATTTAGGTATGATTCCATCTTTTTACATGGAACTGAAGCCCATGAAATGTGTCATGAGATGAAATTCTGTTTCTAGAATTGCAAAATGCCATGCACTAGTCCTTAGACTTCCATTCCCCTCCACTGGTTATGAAAGGAATTTCCTTAAGATGCATTCAGGCTTTGGGGAGAGAAGTGGGGGGAGGAAGGATAGTTGAGGGGCCAGAAGGGAAGGACAGCTCTGTTGACCAAGTGCGAAGTCTGGCATGTCTTTAATGCTGTGGAAGAGAAGAGGAATTGGAAATGCTGAGGAAATGCCTGGTGGGACCACATGGTTTACACACGTCAGTATATTCTATGCTACTAAAGGCTGATTCTATTTGAAATTGACCTGAAAATACTCACCCCTAGGATTTCAACTCAATCTGCTTTTATCACCTTGAGAACAGTTAAACATGCTCCTCCAGCATTTTCTGTTCACTCACATTAATTTTTTTAAAGACCTGGTAAAACATAAATATACCCTGACAACTCCAGAATACATGTAAACCTNGACCTTCCTGCAGTCAGGATTTCCTCATTAAAACATTTCAGTGACGTGGATAATTGACCAAAAAAAAAAAAAAAAAAAGAGAGGGGGAGAAAAAAAAAAGTGGCACAACAAACATCAAGGGGGATTGCTCACTGCCTGCTCAGCAATGAGAGCATTACAGCCGCCCACTCCTGCACCATCTGCCCAAACACATTCAGCAAAAACAAAATCACTGCTCCACGGTCTCTGACTCAGACAAGGTACTCGGGGAATAGCCACTGAATTTAGCAGCAGAGCCTGTCTGTTTAGTACTTTCCACTGGACTGAGCATTAGTGAGTCACTGCTGCTGTAACAGAAACCAACTTGGAGATGGCATAACAGGCAAAGGAGCAGGAACACAGCCATTGCCAGTGTGCAAGTAGC
Source organism: Eulacestoma nigropectus (assembly GCA_013397775.1). NCBI lineage: Eukaryota > Metazoa > Chordata > Aves > Passeriformes > Eulacestoma > Eulacestoma nigropectus. The sequence continues at coordinate 219,703 of VZTE01004035.1, read as the reverse complement.
AATTGAAGCTGAAGGTTTATGTAAGGGGTTTCTGTATAAGAGGGCAAGACCTAAAGGATCTTCATGACATTTTCACTTTTGGCAAGTGTTCCCTGCTAGCTTCTTGGCGGGGAAAAAATCCCCTTCATAGTGAAGTGCAACATGCTGACATCTGCAACAGGTTGCAACACAAAAATAAAGAAATACCCTGGAAACATAACCACTGATGAATTTCAGGCTTTTTAACTAAATGTAAAGAAAGATACATTTTTCCTCAAAAATGTCAGAACTGGATGTAATGAAAATGTTAATGAAAGAATCTAGAGGGGAACACCATTGTCCCATCCCCATAGGACCTGCCAAATTCCAGGACTGAACCCAGATGCCCTCACTCTTCTTCACACTGCTCTTATAAGCCCACCACTGCACAGAAACATTTTCCCCGTACTAATTCAAGAGGACACAAATCTAGAACTTCCTATCTTTGGTCTGAAGATAATTTCAGAATTCACAGAATCAGGAGTGTGCATTATGAACCCAGACTCACGGAAAGCTACAAATTAGGTTGTTCTTTTTTGTTCTGATATTTAAAGGGGAAAAATCTAATTATTTCATCACTTATTTTAACACCACATGAAAAGGAGCAATATATGAACAATTAGATTTTCCATAATTATACCTGTCATATTTGCATAGAACAAAATTTATTGCCTAGGGCTAGTTTTAATTACAATCAAGTGGAGGGTGATTGAAGTTCTAATAAGAAATAGTGAATTGAAAATAAATTAAATCCCTTAACAATTTTATAAAAAAGCAGTATTTTTCTCAGGGTATACTGAACCTAAAGACTGGCGGAACTTCACTTGTTATTAAAAAAAAAATGCTTGAAATAGGTTAATGATGTCACTCAACTAAACATAGACAAGGTGATAAAACCTCAGACAATGTATTTCTTTTAGGTTGTAAGGAATGAAATGGACACCAGTAGGAAAGAAAAAGAAAAAGAAAAAGAAAAAGAAAAAGAAAAAGAAAAAGAAAAAGAAAAAGAAAAAGAAAAAGAAAAAGAAAAATAAGCAAACAAACAACAAAAACACCCAAAACCCCACTAGAAATTCAAATTGCTTTTTTATGCAAGAAATGGACCATAAAAGAACTAATATACAAAAGTACAAAATTTGTATTTTCCAGTAGCTAAACTACATATCACCACACTTTGTTTTTGTGTTATAGTCTGTAATCACCTAACAGCAGTGGCTTCTAAATGATTTCTGTTTTTGAGACTACTTCCAAATCAATATTGATTTTTAAACAATTAAAAAATTAATATTAAATAAAAGTGAATTTCTTTGACAGTCACAATCTAATGCAAACCTTTGAAACATACCTGGGGATTCATTCCCCTCCCTTGAGAACTAGTGCGCTATACCTTCTACTGATGGTGGTTTTGTTTGACAAAGGTCATGTCCTTCAGCTTTAAATAAGAAACTGACTGGCTTTGTGTTTGCAAAATATTAGCAGAATTTTGTAAATACAATGTGGAAGGTATAAAATACATAATTTATAATGGGAAAGAATAAAATAATATTTTTTAACGAACAGAAATTAAGAGACCAGAACAACTCTAAGGAGAAAATAGCCTGAAAAAAAAACATTACTTGGGGAAAATCTAATATCAAAGGTTCAAAGAATCCAAGCAGAGGCTTCCCTAGGTAATGTATGCCTGACTTTTAGGCAATAGCAGAAGTGCAAGAGCAGTTACTTATGCTCCAAATACCCATCTGCAGTGCTTAAAGCTGAGGTGCTCTGCCTCGCACGCCTCCTGACCCACTGCCACGCTTTTTTTGAAGTGTCTTGCAATATAAAGAAGCTGGTGATGATGTTTGAAACACTAAAAGACCAGTGGGAAAATATTTTACTCTCATAACTGAGTGCTACAGAAACTAAGATCCAAGCCCTCCTGTGCTACCTTGCCTCCTAGTTCCGTGAATCCTCTATTCCTCACACTGGCTCAGCGCTGGTAGGATGAAGTAATAACCAAGGACAAGCAGGGAATTTTCATTCTGTGTAGCTTGTAATTAAGTCATCAGAGAAATCTTTTAGGAAGTAGGAGACAAATAAAAATTATCTCAGACTGAAGATAAATTTCATCTCAGATCCCTGATTTCTTAGACAGCCATTTGAGTTATGGAATCCTCTTTTAAACATATAAAAAAGAAAAACTACCAAAAAAACCTTTAACCAAAACAACAACAAAACAAAACAAAACAAAACACACACAAGATCTCTGTAGATACCAATCCTAAGTAGAAGATTTCAGTCTCTGATCCTAAAGAAATTAAAGTGTCATCTTGCAACACTAACCCAAATACAATGCTCTAGACAGAGGATTTCAGTTTCATCTATGTAAGACATCTTGTGCTTAGCACACATATATCTGTCCTTCAGCTGTGCTTCTCAGATGTCCAAATGCCAAAGGTGGAATTTCGACCTAGGTGACTGCACGAGAACAGTCAGCTGTGTTAAAATGAAGCATCCATGGGAGACTTTTTCAGTCTTTGGAGCTCATGCAGAGAGTCTCCTATCCCACTATGCAGTAGGAAGAGACAAGTAAACACATTTATAGAGAGGCCACTGAGGCTCTCTTCCACCTCCATGGGAATTCATAAATCAAATCCCAATACATAATAAATCTGATCCCTTTAGGAATCTAGTTGAAGAGCATGAATTTGTATCTGTTAAGCAGCTCCATAAAAGCGGGTGAAAAATGTTCCTGGATAGTGCTTGGACTTTGAAGAAACCATATCTTCATCACATTGACACATCATAAAATGTCTCATCACCTTGTTTCTTGAAGCTTCCCCATCAAAGGGAATCTTTTAATCCAACAAAAGGATTAACATAAAACACATGTGGAGTACCTCAGCCTCTACTGATTAATAAAGCTTTTTGAAGGTGAATATTTGTTTATCAGCAAATTCACAGTTGGATCACAGAAAGCTAGACTTTGAGAAAATAGCAAAAAACAGTTTATGCTTTCCTTCAGCATATTCTGCTTTTTAAAAAGTTTTGCCACCGAGACTTCTGGTACTTGCTGGGTTCCTGTGGAATTTTGCCTTTTGTACTAACAAGTACATCAAAAGTCAATGTTGCAAAAAAAGCTGGCAGGTGCTTTCTTAAGGAAAGTTTTAACATGGAAATTTCACTACAAAGCCCAAAAGGTGTGACAAAGGTGACAGGTGAACACCTTAAACTGATAAGAAAGAAAAGCATGAAAGAAAGATGCCAGGTGAACACACTCGCTGAAACTGCTTCATACTTTCATGAAGTTCAGTATTTCTTCTTAACTAACTCTGCAGCACACTGTTTCCAAGGATTGGGAACAGCTGATCTGATCTCTTTAAAGCTTACTTGGAAGAGCCCCAGATTTACCTGCACTCCTTCTTGAGGGGTCCGATTAACCACACACCTGAAATACAGGCACAAAGTGTGCTGCCAAAAGGCTTGAAGAAAAACACAAATATTCCAGGAAATTTGTTTCACTACTGAACACATACTGTTATCCAGACCTAACAATGCATTTACGGATACTGCAGCTATAGAATAAGCATTATGGCCATGCTGTAGATAGGTATGATAACACTCAGAAAACACCACCCTTTACAGAAAGGAAAAAAAAAATTAGGAAGCCTGTTTGAAAGAACATACTGTTCAATGACTCGTTCTTTAATGCTAATGTATTAAATCACATGACCAGCAACCAACCCAAAAGTAGGGATTTACCTTTTGCTTGTGCAAAGGACAGATTCTGCCACTCATTATGCAGTTCAATAGGTTTTTTTTGCAGTAAGAGTTCTACTGAAGTTGAAAGTCTGATGCTTTTATATACTTCATCAGTCAAAACTGGCATTTCTAAATTTTATCTTACTCTGGCGCCACAGAAACAATTATTGCACTCAGCTCAATCTCTGATCAGTTTTCAAAATCTGAAAATTTGATCAAGAAAAAGGCAGGAAAAAACACCTGAGCATTTTATCATGACATGTACATAACAATTAGGAAGGGTTGCATTTTAAACAATATAGCTTTAATTCTCCATTTATGCTCTAATTCTGCCCTCTGAGGTGAAAATTGAACTGAATTACAATGCAAATGTTTTGAGAACCTCCTAAAACTCTCCAACCCAGGAATGTACAGATTTCATAGCATATTTTAAAAACACTGACTCAGACACAGGTACCCTGGAAAGTATTTAAAGTCGAATGGGGTGAACAATTCAACATGAGCTAGTGTGATGCTGCAACAACACAATCTAATCTGAACATTTAATATGGAGAATGCGGAAAAAGACAAGAAAAGGGTACAAAGTCCACTCAGACAAATACAGGAATCATGCAGAGAGTCAGGTATCGATGCTCTTAAAGTAAAGACTCTGAAAGACAAGAGAAGATAAAGAGTCCAAAATTTAACCCAGTCCTGGGGAAAAAAAAAGCCTCACAAAGGCATAACACAGGCTTGGGGTTGTGTAAAATATTGTACCACAGTTTATGTATAATGTGTGTGTGTGCAAGTTTTTATCTCTGAATACAACACTTACACTTTGTTCTTCTCCACACTGTTTTATAGACCTTTCAGCAAATGAGTGGAATTTTCATTTCACAGAGGATTTAAATTTTTTTAAATTTTATTTTATTGTGCTTGAAAACTTAAGTGTAGTGACTGAAGAAAAAATAAAGAGCCTTGAGAGGGTTCACTAGACAGCACAAGAGTATGGAAGACAACACTTGCAAATTATACTACTACTATGAAATATTATTATTTGAAAAATGTGGTGTACCATGGAAAATCATTCTTCTGTAAAATTTTCAACTAGTCACAGAGAAAAACAGTTTTAGACACATATGCAAAAAAAAAAAAATCTATCTATTTCTTCAGCATTATCTGAATGGAAGTCATCAGACCAAGAAATAAGGAAGAAAAAAGTTCTCTTCACCTATCAGGCAGAGGATCATACAAGGAAAACAAAAATAACTACAGGAGAAGAAACTGCCTCAGGGTAAGAAGGCTAGCAAAGCCCTTGAGACAAAAACTGGAATTAATCCAAGAAAAAGAACTACAGAGGTCTGGGTTGCATTGTTTTATTTTAAATATTGAGCTTCCAAAGCTGAAAGAGTAACTTTAAAACCGAAGGAAACCAAGACTTATTTGAGCAGTATTTCACCTTTCACAGCTGCTAAGTCAAACTCCCAGCTTAGGGTGATGCTGGCATTAATGAAGCCATGCGCCTGCAGAACATATTTCACAAATTAAATTTCAGTATCCATAAATCTAGACAAAGAAACCTGCTTGTAACAAACTCATGAAGAATCTCTCATAGGGATTAAAAAAATCTGCAAAAAAACCTCTGCAAAATTAACCATGGCCATTTACTTTGTAAATGAATTTGCTCAAATGAATACATAAAGAGATTTAAACAGGAAAGGACTGCTGCTACAGCTATCAGTGCTCCTTGATTTTCTTCATATGAAATGTGAATGCAACAAAACTATGCCAACAGTGACAATCTACTATGTAAGGAAAAAGAAATGTCAAATTGTGAAGCTGATCATCAAATAATATTATTTGCCACAAGGTCTTTTTAGTTTTCTTTGTCTCAGCCACAGTTAAAGCCTCAAGGGCAATGCACTGTGCTGGCGGGGTGGAGATTCAGCAGGTGTCTCTCTAAGCTTGCAGACTTGATGCCATTGCAGCACTATGTACAGTTCAGAGCCACAAAAATCAAAATGATGACTGTGGCTATCTATGAGGACATGGCAAGTTGGAGAGATGACCCCCTCATCTGTCAACAAGAATATAAGGTCTGCAGAAGGCAAATCAAGTCAACCATGGGAAGAAAAGCATGGAAACAGACAATATTCATAAGAGCTTTCACTGCAAGTCCTCTGATTTATTTTTTCAGACTTCTATGATGCCTTGCAAGGTATGTGAGTTATGTGAATCTGTCCTCTGAGGCAGAGTGTTGCATCCACAAAACCTGGATTTCGGTTAATAAAATAAGACTCTAGGCAAGACAAGCAAAAACAAATTCAAACATCTGACGTGGACAAGTTGACAAATGTTTGACTTCACAAGTGTTGCGTCTCACTAGCTGTCATTCCAAAACACATTTGATTCAGCAACTACAGCTGACTTTCAAAATAGACTACATTTACATTTGGAGATTTAAACCATGTTCAGCCAGGCTAATAGACTCAGTACTATAGTCTAAAAGAGCATATGTAAAAGTTTTTTTTCTGCTAGTATGCAAATTTCCAGTGAGGGTAAAAGCATTAGTCTTAAACTTACCTGCAAAGTTCCTGCCATATCTGAAGAAGCTATTTAGACCAATTCCAGCCATGGACTGAAATCTAAATCTAATGCTGCAACAAGGAGATGACAATGTTTATTTTAAATACCCACAGGAAGCATCCAGAAATAAAATTTAAAAATTTTCCACCTCGGTGAGTTACTTAGTATGTAGAGAATTGTTGGAGATATAAAAAGTAAACATGTGAATATACCTGGAGTCCTAACACTGTAAAATTCTGCCACATACATATCAGAAAAGAGTTAAAGGACCATGACATATTGTCACATAAAAACATACAGAATGCATGTGTGATCTTACAGGCCTTATACAGAGGAAAGTGTGTTTTAGTCGTATTTTTCCAAAGTATAAGCATTTTTCTGGGAGGATCATTGCAGTTAAAGCCATTTGCTTTATGATGCTGGTACACGCTTTGTGTAATCTTTTAGTATAGCTAGAGAGCCACCCTCAGCTTGAAATGTAAAGTTAATAAAATAAAATATTTTGAAATATTAAAGAGAAGAAACAGGTAGAGCCAAATAATTTCAAGGAGAAAATTAACATGTTAGAGTGAAATTAATATAAAACCTGTGTACCTGACACGAAAACATACATAGACAAAACTTTGTTTATTTGTTTGACTGGTAATTTACTCTAGTTAATTTGTTCTTTTACAACTTTGTAGACTTCCTCTTCTTAGAAGTCATACCTGAAATTATTTTGGCAAACAACCCAGGACACACAGTCCACTTCCAACTCCCTTATGATGTTCGGTTTCTCCTAGAACTAACAGAAAAATACTAACAAAATGTGGGTAAGTGTTGTTTGATGGGAGACTAACCACAGTTCAAACTATTTTCCTTCTCTGAATTTCTCCACATTGAGCCCTTTGCAACAAAATTGTTTAACATTGCCTGTAACTGGCAGAGTCAAAGGAATAGAAACACCTGAAAATAAAAAAAAGTGAATAGCAGCGTATCTACCAAGACATAGGTGATGCTTCTTTTTGTACTGAAATCAGTTTTCAAATCAGTTTTCAACAAGGCTTACATTCTTAAAATTATCTAGGAAAGAGAGGAAGGCAAAGATATTTTATCTTGATTAACCTTTGGTATGAGCACAACTCAAGGGTAAAATTCTGCCTTTCTCTGCGGATTCTATGGGATATCACACCCATGCATAATAACTAACAGGAAACATCAGATTCCTCCATCAGCTCAAGACCTAGTTCATCAGTGTCTCCTACAGACAAGATCACAGTGTTTATTGTGTCATTGTTTGCAAAGTAATGAGGGAAGTCAGAAGCACAGATTACCCTCAACTTTAAGAGAGTCCAAACTACACCACTGAGAATGACCTTATTTTCAGGCAAGGACTTTAGCCCTCACAGGCTGAGAATAAGAGTAAATGGATTTACCATTTGGAAATGAAGGGATACTGGAATATAGTTTGGAAGCAATTTCAACACACCTGTTAAAGTGTGTCCATATCCAGATATGTAGCCACATGTATTCACAGATATTTTCAGTTTAGAGACCTGGCCCAAGGCATCACAGAGTGATAGCTCTAAACATTAGATTAGCATGCAGGAATGGAGGACTCAGCTCTGAGATGAGACTATTTAGGCCTCTTGGAATTCCTAGTGGAGTTCAAGAGACTGGTGGCTGAGCTGTAACAGAGCCCAAAAGCAAGAGATTATGCCCAGTCAAAGTTCTGCCAAATGAGTGGGCAACTCAAATTTATCTATAGAGTGTTTCCAAAGAATGGAAAGCTATCTTGTTACTGTAGGCAATTTAAGATTAGCAGACCAGAAGGTAGGTGTCCCAGAGTGGTTTTGAGGATGTTAGATTCATTTTAGATATCAAAACAAAACTCAAGCTAGAGTGAGGATACCTTTCAAAAAACAGTAATATCAAGCACACCTACAAAATTTATTTTAGCTTTATAGGTCTTTCAGGCTACAAAAAAAATTCTCAACCCTATTTAAAGTGCACAGAATCTCTGCCTAGGAATCTCAAAATATGTTATAACACGTTTATTTAAGCTTCCTAGTTTTATTGTGAGACACAACCTTTATTTCAGGCGGGCAGGGAAATTCTGAGAGATCTGGACATACTTTCACAGCTGTGTTGAAATTGCATCTAAAACAGCAGATAAACATTCTGAGGTCCTCATTCAGAGACACAGTTGTGCACCTTGGACATTTCGCAACTGCACGTAGAGGGAACCTGTCTCCCAGCACACAATGTGTGCCTCAGTTTCCATGGAAACTCAGCTTCCTCAGTTTTCTTAAGAAATCAAGGCAAGGAGGCTAGAATGAAGATATTATGCCTCTGGTTGAGATGTCTGAAGAAATATAGACAATAAGGTTCAAATGTGCATGTAATTCATCTTTATCTGCACACAGCTCAAGAAGCCAAGGGTAGTGACTAGAGCCTTCCCTTGAGCGACCTTAATATGAATTAGTTAAAAGCAGACACAAATGACCTCGAAGCAAAACAAATAAATCATAGGCAGGAATTTGGCAGTGAAAATATGACTGTCTCTCATTCTCCAGTGAAATGTATTTTAGTGGAGCTTGAGTGGTTGCTTTACACAAATGGTTATGCTGTTGCCTTACAGTGTGGGCAGTAATGGAAGAAAAGTGTACTAATAAATGCATTGTGAGTGTACAACATAGTACTGATAATAAGATCTTGACACTGAGGCTTTTCAGAACGAGGTATTTTATTGTGGAAAAGACTTGCAGGGGAATATGCAAATATTCTAATTTTGGATAGGAGGATAATTAGGATTAATCTCAAACTATTACACAAACAGCCAAACATTAAATGATTACAGAAGGCAGAAAGGGCCCTTAGATAAGCAAGAAATAGGGTGTTTTGATCCTTTTCCCTAAAACTTCTGCAGTCTGGGCTTGAAAAGACTGTTACTAGGTATCTTTTATTCTTAATTTTCTTTCTTTAATTTTCTTCTACCTAAGACATACAAATTGCTTACTATGTTCAATTCAAATATATGAACAAAAAAGATAAGTGGTAAAACTGCATATTTGCCTGCTGTAGAAGATTCGGGATGCTCCCTGACATGTACTGAGCAATGGGGAGAGGAAGGCCAAGGGCTGCACAGCTACCAACTTCATACTGCACAGGAGTGAAGGTGCTGTTTAAATTTAGTGTGCAATACTGTACCAAATATTACTTTTTATATGTTGAATATCTTATATAAACAAAATTATACTTCATTCCCCTTATGGTGCAATGCATAAACAGAAAAAAAAAACTCCAGAACAGTGCTTTGCAAAGCACTGAGTATTTAAAATATACCTTTTTAATTTTAAAGTATGACCAAAAAAAATAGGTTTTTTGCAAATCCTAAGATTACTACAATATTTTACATGAGCAATAAAAAAAAAGTATTATTAATCCATCTTGTATATTAATGACTTTAAAAGGGTTTAATTTTATATAGTCAATGAGGAAATATTTTTAACTCTTTGAACCATATTTTATAATTATAGTACAGTGTCAGGTACTCTCTTTAGTATTTCTAATGATACTCATTAAATAAGTATTAGTATCTGCCAAATTTTCCATTTGAATGAAAAGATTATGATCTATTAGCATGATCTACGTAGCTCCAGAAACCTATTGCACTCATAAATGGGGTAGGAATGCTAAAACAGAGGCTAAGTCTAGCAAAAATGAACAATTCGGGTGCCAGACAGCCCAGTGGGCTAGGCAGAGTATTTGTTGGTATCCTCGGAAAACTTTGTGAGTTTTGCCAGTAGTTATTGCAGGATACCTTTTCAATGAAACCTCCACCCATCTGCCAGTACATACCCAGGGGTGAAGGTTGCAATGGTAGCACAGCTCATCTGTACCCCACCATCTAGGTACATAGAGACAGAATATTAACTTCTCCGTAGTATCATGGAATTGTAGAATCATAGAATATCTTGAGTTTGAAGGGATGCATAGAGATCCAAGGAGTTCAACTCCTTGTTCCTTGCAGGACCACATGCATGTGAGAATTCCATTATATTGAAATAGATGGTCTTCAGTAGGGTTAGGCCAGGCAAATACACAATAGTTAACAACAGTAAGCTATAAAAGAAATGTTCACTTATTCAACAACAGGGTCCACTGCAAGACAGTCTTTGACATCCTTCACTAGAAGGCTGTTGCCTGTCTCCCTCCTTACTACTCTCTTCCTCCACTGCATTTTGCTAGAAAATTTTCCATTTTCTTTTCATCGTAACTTTTCCTTCTATGCCTAACATTTCCTAGTAATAGGAATCTAGGAAAGCTTCATGAGATCAGATCAGGGCTTTCCTCTTTCTCCTTCCTCAGCTAGGTACCTATTTCAACCACCAGTTTTAAGCTTCTATCAAACAGAAACTCACACCCATTTACCTGGTAATTTTACTCGCCATAGCTAGAGAGTTTTCTAGCACAAAGTTACATGAAAACACAAATAATTTGAAATGCAAGAGATATTTCTCATTTAAAGGTGTTCTTATGGCTCCAGGGAAGGCAACTTATTATTAGAAAAGTCATCACTAATATTTGCTTATTATAACCTTGCCCAAAGATTGTTTGTGTCTCATGCCTGGAGGAAACCATGGCATCCCTGAGGTATGCTACTCTCTGAACAATAGCACTGTTGCTGTAATTCACTGGCACCTTCCTCATGGCATCACTGGAGGATGTCTGATGCTCTTCCATCACACTTTTTTCAGGATTCAGGTCTTAATTTACACGTTGAGTCATATTAGCCTCAATGATAACACCCTCTGTGCAGTCATTAGTAACAGTTCTGTTCAATTCCACTCTTGATTTCAGAGAAAATGTGACCCATCAGACTTTAGAAGACTGAAATTCCAGATAAATAATTCAGCCTCATTACATAAAGTTTATAAACTGAGAGCATAAAGGTAGTCCTTTAAAAAAAGCAGAAAGAGAGATATATATGGAAGGTGAAGAAATTCTCTTAGTAGAAATCAATAGATCAGGTGCAGGAGACAATGAGTGTCTCCTGTGTATAAAAAAAAAATGTACGAAGGTTTAAAATCAAAAGTCATTGAAAGTTCTGGTATACATCTGGGAAAACTGCAAATGGAAAAGTCAGCATAAATATCTGAGCTGTTAGGAGCTACTGGACCAAAGGGCCATCCTTCTCCTACTTTAGTCTTATTTTACCTCGGGAAACTTAATCATATTGCCCTTTTCAAAATGTGACCATGTGCTTGCCTAAAGTGAAGTAGCACCTTTCTTCTGCATTCACAAAAAACTGTTCCAGAATATTTCTTAAAGTAAGCATGAGATACTTATTTAATTTTCCTAAAATTTTAAGATCAGACTACCACAGACACATGTGAAGACCCCTACATCAATCTTGAGTCTTGAGAAAATATATGATTTGGCTGTAAATATATGATTTGGCTATCAATATGAAATATATGATAAAAACATCAAATTTATATATGTTGAAGAGAAAATTGTGGGGAAAATTGTGTCTCCAAAGGTCTCTAAATGGCTTATAGTATTTTGCAATTGGTAATACGAAGTCCACAGAATGCCACATAAACACATGCCCACTGAGGTAAAACAGGAAAACAAGAAAAAAATCAAATCTATTTTCCAGTCATTTGAATGAATTAGAGAATCTTTGGCCCAGAAACACTGATGTACATTGCATATTAGGTAAACAATGGGAACTGGAAGCGTTAACTCCTGCTAAGAACCAAAGGCAGGACAATGGGTACCTCTTGTGGTACCTATGCACAGACAACAGACTGTGCAAAATTTCATTGCCTCCAAAAAGGTGAGCCCTCAGGACAGCAGCAGCAGTTTTACACTCATTCTGATTCTTCAGCTGCTTGAAACTCTACTGATAAAAGGACTCTTTGGGTGGGATTCATCTCCCCCAGCTTTACACATTTACAATATAGACATTTACATTTGAGGCTTCTCCAACAGAGAAAGAGAGTTCTTCTTAGCTATAGTTCATCCCATCTTGAAGTCTTACTCAGAAAACGTCAGGTCAGTACTGACTGAGAAGTACCTGTTTTATTCCCCTGAACAAAAAAAGGAGCTTAAGGCAACCAGCTGAGTAGATGTCTCCAGTTAGGTGAATGAATCCCTCTTCTCTCTTTCAATTTAACTGACACATCCAAACTCACCTGCAAGCCTGTGTGGATATGTAATTGCTCAAGGAAATCCAGTCTGCTTTTCCATCCTTTAAACCTATTTCTAATAGCTCTACTCTGAACCAAGTATGTTTATTAATTCATCGAGATCCCTTCATGCATGTTTGGTCAGTATCTTCTAAAAAGCACTTTAAACTCTTAAACTAGTGAGAATGCAGTGAGTAGGAGCTATACAAAGCAACTACCCAGGTCTGGTGTCTTACAGGATAGAAGAGAAAGAGACTGATGGCAAAAACACTTTAAAGAAACAGATATTTCTTATTTAAAAGATAAAGAATTGTGAGGTCACAATGAAGCATGGCCTTCACACAAAATATGATTGAAATACAGGTTAAATTAGCAAATCAGAAAAAAAAGCCCTGCTTCTTGTTTCCCCAAGCTTATTACTGACTATAAAGTACAGTGATCTTCAAGTCATAAACATTCATGTGCGTCATCTAGAGGAATATTTTCCGATCTATTTATAACTTGATTTCTTACTTGGCCATGGTTCCTATCTGTCGGTCAATATTATAAACATCTGCCCTGTGCCAACAAACAAGTTCATTTTTACCATGAAGTCAGGAGCCATCTTTCTACATGTCATGTCTTATACACATCACAGTGACACTGCCTCTAAGTGTATAGGCAGTAAAAATAACAATGAAAGCATGTTTCAGTAGTAAATAAAGATCTTTTAAAATACTAAATAGAAAGCTTAACCCATGAGTACTCACCACCAAGGCTTTAGACCTGTTACTTAGAAGCTTTTCAATGTCTCTGGCTGCAATTTCCACTAGCTGACGAGGGTTGTTTGCTTCTACAGTATACAATGCTGTGTTTTTCATATAAACCTGCAAAAGAAAAAAATAGAAATAAATCAAAATTATAGTAGACATTCAAAATAAGCCAAGTGACTTGACAGAAGAGGCATCAAGACGTCCTCTGTTCTTACTGGAGCTTCAGAAAGACTACTCCTAGGAAAATCCAAATGGGCCCTGTGAGACAAGTACTTCACCTTTTTGTCCGAGAGGTAGAAGCTGACGCTGAAAATCATTTAATAAATCTTCAAAATTGACCATTTTTAGTGATAAACTAACCAACTGCAAAATGCTCAAGGAATCTGATTCCCACAGAGTGCTAAGAAAGCAGTAAAATGGAGATCCTTTAAAATCACTGAATTTCAAATAAAATAGTTATTGCAGAATTGAATTCTTCCTTGAAAGCTGAAATACAAAACATACCAATTGAATTAACTCATTTAAGTTATGCTAATTTTATCAATTTAGTCCCTTATCTATTTATTCATATGATAGTATTCACAAGGAAAGAGGAGGAACAAATAAGAAGAAAAAAGGGAAAAGCAAAAATATAAAAGGGGAAATGGGGAAAAAAGATGAGAGGGAAGAGGGGAAATACAAATGCGTTTCTCCTCTATCATGAATAAAGGTTGTCTCTGAGGAGCCATTAACTGTTTCCAAAGCAGAACATGTATATGAAGGAGATAATTTTGTTAATCAAATACACTGTAGTGAAATGCAAAAAATGCATTTGCCTATCTCTGTCCTACTGAAACTGGATAAAGAAAAAATGCATTATTTGGAGAGGGAAAAAAAGGGAAAAAAAAAAAAAAAAGGTGGCTACCTTATAGCTAGATGGGCAAATGGGGAAAACTAATTTATGCAGCCAACAGATGGCCTGAGTTTACTCAAGCACTTTGCCTCTGTAGCACTGCCTGGTGGGGGCTGTGCTGTCTCCCGAGAAGTCATTCCAGGCACAGGCAGGAACGGGTCCAGCTCTAATGCACTGGCTGCCATCCAGCACGAGAGCTGAAAAACTGCCGAGCAGACTGAGCCTACCAGCCCCGCCAGGCTTCTCGGGTTAAAGCTGTGGAGACCTTAAAGAAGCTCCCCACAATATGTCTCTGGTGCTTGTAGTTGATAAGTACCACAAAAACTTTTCTGACAACTGCAGTTATAGCTGCAATTTTTTATCAGGCATGTCTCATAAGCTGCCATAGCTTTTCATCACTTAAGAATTTTACAAAACTTATGTTGGGTCTTGGTTTGTTGTTTATTTTCCCTCAGAAGTACAGTCATTCCTTTCCACCAGTAACTGAGCAATTGGAATAAGCTTTGTTCCTCATATAGTAATGATTATTTTAAAAAAACAGTGCACCATGAGCAGAAAACTACCAGAACAAATGACAGATTCTGATCAACTCAGGCTGTAGTTTGGATATTTTAAGGTGCTTGAGTTTTAAAATAGCCACACCAAAAGCTTATCTCTGGTTAAACCCAAAAATCTCTTTTTGAGGGGTTTGTGGGGGTTTTGGGTTTGTTTTATTGTGGGGGAGGGGTGATTTTGGTGGGGGGATTTTTTAGGACATATCTTAACAATGCAACTGGCCCATAAGCCAATTATTAATAAAACAAATTTGGAAATAAAGACATTTTATTATAATGTCAATTATAATAAAAGTTACAATTACAATTGATCACTTCAGAATTTCTTTCATTTTTCTCTGAAACACATTAAATTTGCAGTCAGCAAATTATTTGGAGTTAAATTGACTGTAGTGACCAGTCCTACAGACAAGGCAAGAGTAGAAATCAGTTTTATAGATCCAGATGGTTTGAATCAAGACTGGAAATTTCAGAGGAACATCTAAATTGGAATGACCATCAAATCTTGTAAAACTTTCAGGTTTTCGCATTGTCAGCAAACATTTATCCTGGTCACACAAAGAACAGACACTGCGATATACCAGGTGTTGATGTCTTGATCTTTGAAGAGAAATGTAATGGAAAATTTTTAAACTTCAGTTGTGACTTCATGAAGTATACCTTAATCAAAAGTTACTAAATTTACAAAAGAATGGAAATAAGATTTTGCAAATGGGCTAAAAAATGTAAAATAACTTTCACAGAAGCTTTAAAATAATAATTTTAAAAATTATTTTAAAACATTCATATATTTCACTTGTGAAAATGTTTGAAAGTTTGGTTTTCTTTGTTCAGTTATTTCTGGTGTCTTTTTTTCCAGATTTTTTAACATAATTTCTCTTCATTTGCTACTCAATGGTGAAAGGAATAAAATTCGGTATAAGCCCTTTTCATCTGGAGTTTCAATTAGGCAAAAAATCTAAAATTTAGAGAAAGCAGTAGTTCGCTGCAAAAATGCCGTTTCATAGTAAGTAATCTTTTCACTCAACAATATAGACAAACATTAAGAGAGCCACAAGGAAAGAAAATTCACATAGAGACACAGTGAAATATGTGCTCAAGTAATGCAGGTTTGAAGCAGATGGATGACAGGGATGACTTGGAGAGTGCACTGACCAGATATATAAGGGCAAGCGCTGATTCCCTGATATTTTTAAGCACTTCGTGAAATTTGGTTTCTAACAGGCTGTGATCGAACAGCCTCAGTAGAAGGTTATGATGTACTGCATTCGCACAACCATGACTTTGCACCCCACCAGCTAGAAAGACCATATAAATAGTTTACTTGACTTAATCACAGAATCACAGAATGACCTGAGTTGGAAGGGACCTTAATGATCATCTGATGCCAACCTCACAGCCACGGGCAAGGACACCTTTCACTAGACTAGGTTGCTCAGAGCCCCATCCAAGCTTTTCTTGAACACTTCTAGGAATGAAGCATCCACAGGTTCCCTGAGCACCCTTTGCTAGTGTATCACCACCCTCACAGTAAAAAATTTCTTCTTATTACTCAATCTAAACCTATTGATTTTAAGTTTAAAGCCATTCTCCTTCATCCTGTCACTACATGCCCTTGTAAAAAGTCCCTTTCTAACTCTCTTGTAGCCTTTTTTAGGTAGTAGAAGGCTGCCATAAGGTCTCCCCAAAGTCTTCCAGGTTGAACAGTCTTAACTGTCTCAGTCTTTCCTCATTGGAGAGATGTTCCATCTCTCTAATCATCTTTGCGTCCTGCCGGACTCGCTCCAACAGGTCTTTGTCCTTCTTGTGCTGTGCTCAGTGTAGAGCAAAGTTAAAGTAAGCCATCCTAGTAAGGGATTGAGAACCTGGATGGAAAATTTGCACTTTTATACCTGTATCTAATTTGTTCTTCCAGCAAATGTATGATCCTATAAACCCCAGTTTGAAACTGCCCACATTTTGCACATACTCAATCCTATAGGGAAGTTATTCCCATATCCTCAAGCTTGAATGGTTTGAAAGCTGCAGACTATCGAAATGTTGTACAGTGGGACATTTGTAGGAAAAAAATAAACATTTTCATCTTTCTTCTCCACACCAGCTATCAGAAAAGTTCAAAAGCCTGAATCATATAACAAGGAGATCATCACCACAAGAGACAAGAGCACTATTAAAACCTTCATACTGTGGGTCCTGCCACCAAGAAAGCCTGACCGAGGCTGGCTTCACAACTTGTATTTGTCAGTGATTTCAAAAAAATAAAATTCTAAACAACTCCCACCAAAAAAAAATCCCTTTCAGATTTGCACAAGATCCCAGATAGATCTAAGTCAGTGACTTTCCTTCTCCTCTTCTTTGTTTTACCCCGTGGCAGGGCTTGGAGTACCGACCCTGCTTCTACTGCCAGTGGAAGATTTATCCCACAGGCTCCTAATCAAACAGCATCTGAAATTACTTGGAACTTCACACACTTCTTTATTTTCCTGAAGTGCAAGACCTGTCTCAACTACCAAGGAACAGTCTAATATTCATTAATTATTTAGGAGGTGTGTACATAATTTATTTGTTGCCTACTACCCTTTTCTTTAATTCACTGTAGCACTGCAGCAGTTCAGCACAACACTACACAGGGAAATGATACACACTTCAGGATTTGGCACCTTGGGACAGACTTTTCCTTGTCCAAACCTCTCACCTAGCAGTCTAATAAAATTAGCAAATGCTCATCTCAAATAGTCATAAAAGGTCTTGCTGGCAAAGGTGTGCTCATTTGTCTTTCAAAATACAATTTGGCAGGCTCTGCAGCTTGTTAAGAAGAGCTAATTTGAATACAATTTATTAAATTGCTTTAACTGAATGAATGCAGGTTTCTATAGGTTTTTACATCTAAAATATTTTTTAGTACTTTAATCACTAACATTTTGCTAAAAGCTCTCCATTTTGCTAAAATTGCCAGTAAAACCCTGTTACTTCTCACAGAATAAAGCCTCATTGCATGACTAAGCAAAATCTGTAAGGCTATAGCACAAAAATACTTTCATTCTTTTCTGAAGTCAATACCATGCACTTCTTTATTCAGGAAAGGGTGTATTAAAATTGCACATAGTGAACTGCAAGGTTTTAGGGGAGAAAACATGATGGAGAGAGTCACATTAAGGTGAAACAACACAACAATAGTTGAATGTGACAAAGATTGGAAAAACTGCCAGCTCCTCAGCAGAACGTGCCCCTCTCCATTCAGTCTTCAAGGACATGTTTATAAATCTCTCACAAAGAGATTTTCTCCTTGCTTCCTATAAAGCCAGCCAGGGCAAGTCAAACTCTTCTGCACAAATTGAGAGAGAATGAAAGATGCTATTACATGGCTCTTGCTATATTGTGGCAGGCATTGGGGCTGGCTCTAGCATTGAAAATTTATTTAAATGGCCCTCATGCTGTATCACACCCAGAAAAAGAATTATTTTCAACTGCAGTAGAACTCCTTTGCCTCTTTATTTGTTTGTTTGCTTTGAATGTGTCAGTCTCCCAGTTTAAAAAACAACAGAGCCTTTCCTTCAGGCAGTGGTAATTTGGCTAAGGGCCCAAACACAGGACACGAACGTGCCAATCTCATTTCCATCAGCAAATACTTCCATGGACATAGAAATCATACCAGCCAATATCTTCAGATATTGAAACCCAGAATTTCAAAAGTTAACCAAAACCACTGTAATTTTTCCTGCTTTGGAAAAGAGAAATAAAATAGCTCAACAATTCCAGTGATACTTATATTTACAAGGTAAATCTATGGATGTTTTTATTATTTCAATACTCCTTTCAAGAACACTTAGCTCAGCTAGGCTGACATGTCTGTCGACAATCAATGCTTTATTACCAAATGCTTTATGGTCAGTCTAGACCAGCTGGAGACTACCATGATGGCAAAAACTACTGCTCAAAGATATTGCTGAGCTTGCAGTAAAATCAACCAAAACTTTGTGGTGGATTCTCCTCCATCTTTTCTGAAAGCAACCACACCAAAATACTAAGAGTACTTGTGAAATCTTGACCTAGGTTTTACAAGCTTGTGCACTAAAGTAATTCACTTATTTAATAAATTTTTAAAATCCTACTGAACAGAGTGAAACTTAAATAAAGCTTTAGTAAAGTATTCTCTTTCTGCCCACTACCCACTTTTGGACTGGGCCTCCCATGGCCAATTCCCCTGGTCCTTCCAATCTCTTGCTTTCTATCACTTTGTGGCACTACCAGTGCTACTCAATGATCAAGACTTGCCTCACCAGGAACCTCTGCCTATACCTTGGGCCATCAGCTCCATTTCAGCTCAGTCCTCAGCTGAAAAAAAAAGTTCATTTCTTACTGAAATTTTGGGTAATGTTAAAAAAAAAAGAAAATCAATGAAATGATAGCTTTATTAATAATATTCCTTTTTTTACAGAATCAAAATTAGTTTTAATAACTTTGTTTAGCTAACAAAATATCAACTAATAACAACCAACTATTAACTAATTTTAGGAGGTTTTTTTTACCAGTGTCATGAAGTTATGTCATGATCTCATTTCTGAGAGAAAAGCAGAGAGGGGAGGTCATTTGATAGACATCCAAACATATGATGAGATCTTGGGAGCAGGAAAAGTCAGAAAACAGAAATAACCACTTGCTAATTTTATATTAATCATATTATATTATATTATATTATATTATATTATATTATATTAATTGTATAATTATACTACTATTGCTAATTTTTATTACCATAGATATTCTCCTTTAACTGAAATTTTTAGTAACCACAAACAATATGATCTGCCCAGAGTAAGAAAATTCTATCTTCTTACTACTGTATCCTATTTCCAAAGTTATATTAGTACTTTCTATTTCTAATACATGCCAGACAATTTTTCTTTCTCACAAGACACTTCTTTTCTTTGAATCAAAAGCAATTCATTGTGAAACACATTGAAAAATGCTCATAAGAAGCATTCTGTATGTTCAAAGAAATCAGTCTGAGTATTTTATATGTCTTACTCTCTGCTCCATATAATGTATAAATAAGGTTACAGCTGCTCCCTAGCAACTCGCAGATGCCTTCATTCTTGAAATTCATGGCAACAACACAAAGGAAAAAAACCACCTCAATAGTTTACTGTAGCTGTTGCTTTTCAGAATCACTTGCCTGATCACTGACTGCTCTAAAGGTCTGGGATGACAAGTCACAGGGCAGCTGATGCATTGAAAACCATGACTTATCATAGTAGTGACATGCACATTAGGGAAAAAAAAATTATCAGAGCAAGTTCACTCTTAAGTAAAACAGATAGAATTCTGCAAGATGCTGGGAACATTTATCCCTCAGTTAACATCAGAGAGAGGATAAGCAGTGCCAGAGTAAATGGGCTCACTGAGGTGCCTACTCAAAGGGAAGCATATAATCAGGCACATTTTGTAAGAATCATCAGCCCCTTTTGACTGTTGGTATTTAACAGAGTAGTCCAGAGGATTTTCAAATTAAGAAGTAATTTTTGTAATTGCCGTTATGTATCTAAACTTTGATAAAATAGGAGTTCAGCTTTGTATTTCTGCTACTTTGCAAACATGAAAAGCAGATTTTACACCCCTCTTTGTTAAGGAAAATGTATTTTAAGGTATTCAATTTTGCTTCCTAGTGATAGAAATACAGTATTAAATAACAAGATGACATCATTTATTGGTTTCATGGCATTTTTGACTCAGAGACTTTTAGCTGACACTGAGCAAGAACTCAAAAATCCCAATTCATGAGGACAAATGGATCTTTCTTGTAACAGAAGAACAATAGGAAGAAAGTGTTTTGCATTTCTTCTGCACTCCTGGTATATTTGGAGGTGAGCATTTATGTAATTTATCAAACTCATTTATTCATAGGAAATTTTGGCCTGCCTTAGCTGTTCTTAATACAATTTATCATCTACTGACTCTCTCCCCAAAAGTAATTTTAAATCTCAGGGAACACAAACAGGATTTTTTTGGCATTTTGCTAACCACACGACTTGGAAACTGATAAACTCTAATGTTTGGGGTTTTATTGGGTTTAGTGTGTGAATTTTTTTTTTAAGGAAAATGTTTAATTTTTCCTCAGCTTCTACAAAAAAATCTGAATATAAGTACCAATAGGACAGAATTTATTATTGATAAAGCCAACAGAATATTATAAATTAATCAAGAACAGTGCTTTGATCAAAGATTATCCAGATCATCAAACAGTAATTAATGCTACGATAATAATAGGCCATCTCTTCCCCTGAGCTTGAGCAAGTTTTGTTAATGCAGCCACCTATTCTTAGTGACTTGCAACAGGTTTTGTTTGCTGGAAGAAGGAACGCTTCAAAATGCCAGTTTATTGCTAAGGGAGCAGAGAGAGAGTGGCATCTGCAAATAGTAAATGAGGCTCCCTGCGTTTTGACAATCTCTTGATTTCCATTTGGATTACAAAGAAAACTTGCCCATAAGTATTCAAATTTCCCAGCTTGCATTTTTAAAAGTGATTTCATTTTCCTGACATCTTGACATTGGTCAGCAATGTGTAAACTCAACAGAATTTAGTTTCTATTTTTAGTGCCAGCAGCTTTGGTATTTGGTTGCACACTGAATATAGCGGTGGCAGCGGTATACCCCAAATGGGACATATCTTTATAAATACTGCAGTGTTAAAAAAGGTGTTAATAACTTTGGCAGTCCCTAACAGGCTAACCCATCTCATGCATTATTATAATTCTGGTAAATGGACTCTGACTCCTCAATAAATACATAAAATGACCATGTTTCACTATACCAACCCCTTCGTAATTCCATTATAAAACTAATACTGACCTCCCTTTCCTTCACCACACCCCTCTCAGATACAGCATAGTGGTGTCCTTGCCTTAGGAATGAGGGAAAAGACAAGCCTGAATAGTGTGCAATAGCCTACTTATGCTTAGAAACAATGCAAGGGTTTCAGAGGCTGGCCTCATGTACTCCCACTCAGCCAAACTTTCTGATATCTATTTTATTGCACATTACTAAGATAATTTTAAAAAATACAATAGAGTTGCTCCCTTGTTTTCAAATTTTTTCCTTCTTTTCCTTAGAAAACAACAAAACTGCACTTTTGTAGAAAATTGCAGTTGTAGACTACCAGAACCACCCATAAATATGGCATGAACTCAGGGAATTTTCAGCAAATATAAAACTGGTGACCCAATGAGGATAAAAGTGCTTCAACAACTTCAAAATTGTTGACTTGTTTACATTTTCATTTCAAGATTATATAAAATTATAATTTTGTTTTATATGGGTAAAAAGTCTTCTCTACTTCATGTTTTAAAAAAAAATTGCTTAGTCTTTTGGTTCATTGAGGACAAGAAAAGGACACAAAAGGAGAAAAGAAAGAATACAATACATTTCTGACTTTCGAGATCAGTCATAGTAAACCTCACTGAGTGGCACAATTTGAATGAATAGAAAATTTTCCTTATTTCCCAAATTTAACTGATTTAAACACTTGCCTCCCTTTCTTAGAGCACTGGAGAGTACACCCAGGACATACAGGAAACAGCTTCACAATTACACCAGTTGTGTCTACGAGTGTTGTGGTATTAGTTACCTTTTTCTATTTTCAGAGGTGAAGAAGGACGGACTGCACACCACTATATTATTATTTTATATGTCACAAGAGTCTTAAAATCCAGGGTCAATATAGTGACAAACGCCTCAGAACCTATGGCAATCACAACATTCAAATGAAATGCAGACTTAAAAAGTCCATAGCCAGGACCTCCTGAGAAATGTCAAACAATGCATTCATTTGGGTTGTTATTCTTAAAATCAACTATCTTTTAAAAAAATCCAGTTCTTGCATTTCTTCTTTGTATTTTTCTTAATCATAAAATTCTCTATTACTTCAACCTTAACAAGGGTGAATATAGCATATTTTGGAATGTGTCCATATATCCCCTAGGTACCTCTGCTAGTTCATCAGAGAATAGCATGAAGTACAAAATTCTTTGCCTTTGGCTAAAGCATATACAAACTGAATCCAACTTGATACATACAGTATTTAAAAATAAATAAATAAATAAACAAATAATAAAGTTGGTAAAAATAAATAGAAGTTTCAACTCCATGTATCTGTTTAATGTTTTCAAAAAATAATTACAAATTTCTATAAAGCCTTTGCTAATTCATTCAATTTACTTTATGATTGTAAAGAAAGAACCACATAAATATCATGCCAAACACTGAGAAAAAAAGTAAGAATGAAAATGTTTACTGCTAAGTTGCCTGTCAAATCACCTTTTTAAGCAGGAATTGCAGGCTCCTATGACAATAGGGAAGATCATCCAGATACAAGTCTTATAGGAATTTTAAGTCAGCTGTCGAAGTCTCTCCTTGCACAGACCTCTACACAGATAATTAAGAGAACAAGGCAAGCACTATATGACAACCTCTGTAAGTCTAAGTCAGTGATGTGTCTGTCTGTAGAGCTTCCAGAACAGAGCTTCTACGACTAACTTAGCTAAAATCTGTAGAATCCAACAGAAAGTTACTCTGGGTTATATTTCCTTCTGGCAGAAGGAAGCTTTCCTGAACATCCCTACTCCAGGGTAGTTCAAATCAAGAGACCAGTCTCTCTTACAAGTCACTCATCTCAGTTAAACTCTAGAGACTGATCCAAGACCTGGAAAGCTGAAAGTGTGGCCTGGGAAGCTGCTGCCAATGTGAGTGCTTGAGCAGACTGGCACCATCTGTGTGTTAGGCACACAGACCTCACACTGAGCAAGGGATGAAATGTGCTCCTGCAGAATCTCAGCTGAGCTGTTCACTAAGGAACAGCTAATTATTATAAAACAGCATACAAAAAAATAAAATAAATAAAAATCTTCTAACAGTTGCTGGTGGACTCATTTTGTGAATGGAACTCATCACCGCATATCATATACCCATACCTAGCTGGCTCTCTTTTTATTTTGTAGGAAGAAACAGTATTTTTATCTCAGTAGGAATACCATTTAAAGGCCAAGTCAGCCTATATGAGTTCACTCTACAGCTCCTTGAACTGTAATAACAGCATGCCTTATGAACATCATGCATGGATTGTTTTTGCAGCGATGTATTGAAAAGGAAACAGATTCAGAGAGCAGAGTTCCTTGGAACTGCCTCTCTATCTGCTGCTTCGTTCAATTACGCTGTTGCCTGAAAAGGTTATACTGCACAAGATGGCATTTTTTTGCTGTAACAGTCATAGTGAAGCTCCAGTGTGTTTGTCACATCAAAGCTCTTTACACAGACCCACATTTTTTTAATGCAGTGTTTCTGTAAAAGAGGATTCTCTTCAATCAGTTTGGAACAGACAAGTTCATGCATTGCTATAAGGCATATTCTCTACTCCAAGGTCTTCCTTTCTGGGTACTACAGGGTTCCCCTCCTTCTCTCTCCTATCCCTAGAGGTATTTTAGGAGCTGGAATCCAGAAGCATACTTGTTGTAGTTTATTAGATTAAACAATCTGTCAATTAGCTTAGTCATGAGTCTTTGCTGCGAACAGTCTATGTAAAAATGGAAGTTGTGCATACTTTTACCAAAATGGAATTATGTATTTACTTAATTCTGTGGTTCAGTAGGCTCTTCACCTCTTTTTTTTTTTTTTCCTGTGTACTGAGGTATCTGGTTTTAGACCAGAATATGACTTTATACATACTTTTGTCTTTTCAAAGACAAAATGCCTACTGAGAAATGCAGCTAGTGAGATCAGTCTCAATATTTATTTTGCTACATGGATTTTAAAATTCTATTAAGCTGCTATCTATTCCTTCTTATTTTTTTCCTAACAGTCTATTTGCTCTATAAAACTACATATCATTCACACCAGAGCAGCTTCATAATGCCTGACTGCACAGAGAGTTCACAGCTAAGACAAAGTTACATGAGCCTTCTCAAGTTGAAATGACAATTACATGACTATTTGTTGTTGTTGTTTTTGTTGTTTTGGGGTTTTTTTAAACATAATACTTATAACACTAAAAAGAATATACTATGTTTGGCTTTGTTGAGAGAGTTAAAATAGCATACTGGACAAGATTTTCCTGCGTATCCTGTATTCCTGCTTTCAAGTCTCAAGTTGTACATACAACATCTCCTTATAAACATTCCCTTTGCTCTTCTAGGGGAAAAAATCCTTAGGAAGGACTAAATAATACCTTCGTCAGCTGGGCAACTACAGCAGTAATAGTGTTAAGATACAGCCTCTGCTTTTTCTGTAAAAATCTGTTTGTTTGGGTTTTTTAAATACTTTTTACCTGCTTGACTTGTAAATTAAGTGTTGTTAGTCATGAATGTTAGCAAATGTAAATTAGTGTAATCCACTGCAGTCAGTGGAGCTCTGCCAGTTTTCAACCAGCTGAGTATTTTGGCATCTTGAATCCCGACTTCCTGCTTTGTTGAAGCAATCTTTGCATTACTGTAATGGGGATATTACATTGGTATTACATCCAAGTTGGAGTTCTCCCAGATCTCACCTAAACTCCTAGTAATGTCCAAAAAAGCAAGACTTAAATATGTGCTTTAAAGCTATTTTTGGAAGACTGTTTTGAGACCATTCCCAGAGAGTATTACAGAACCAGAGAATGTGCTGACTTGGAAGGGATCCACAAGGATCATCAAGTCCAGCTCTTGGACTTGTGCAGGACACCCCAATCCCTCCACGTTTCCTTTGGGCATCACAATGAACATCTCTCGCCTGCCTCTCCATCTCCTTGATTCTTCTACTCCAGTTATACTGCTTTGCCTGGTTAAGGCTACGGATAAGTGCAGCCTCAATGTAAAACTCCTAATTTTAATGGCATCCAAGCTTTCTTTTGCAATTTTTCTTACTACGGTCATTATACTGCTGTCATCATTGCTAACAAGAGAAAAGATGCATGAAATGTGCATCAGCATAAACATATTCATATTTTCAGAGGCAGAATCACTAATGAACTAATAAACTTCCAAATATTTTGTCTTTTTAAACACTACATGAAATGTTCATTAATATATTATTGTGTTTCCTAGCTATACAGATATTTTCAAAAGTTGTGACTGATGAGAGTTACAATGGTTTACAATGGCTATATTATATATGCAAAAGCAAGAGAAAGAGTGGTTAGTCACTAGGATAAGATTGTGATTCCAAATCACTGAGAAAATTTTCAATGAACTAAGAAAAGGGAATCCTCTTTTGAGAAGATTCCTCTACTTAAATATGATTCCATGAAATTCAGTACATGTTGAACGTAAACACCTCAAATACAAAAAATGTTTTCCGTGGTTATCCATGTTCACACTGCAGAATAATTTAGACTTTTACCAAGGTACTGATCTCAACAGGACAGCTATCCACCTATCTCACGTGACTTTAATGGTTGTCTACATTTTAATTTTTTTATTCCTTTGTAAGTTAAGGAATTACACTCTAAGTTTTACATTCTCTCAGGTCAAAAGCTCTCCTGGTCTAAACTCAAAATAATTGAGAATTCAGGCAGTGCTCCTATCCCTCTCCCTCACGGTCAGAAAAAAAAATACTTTATAGTTGTCAGAAGAGACCATTGTGTAGTGTAATTCCCTGCAGCACAAAGACCGCCAGTCATCCGAGGCACATCCAAGCACAAATAGCACTGATGAACCCTGAGATACCTTCAGCAAGTTATGAGAGCACCATGAACTTGCACAGCACAGCACAGCAGCTAATTGAAAAATCCCTGGTTTATGAAGAATTAATTCATTCTAGGCGAGACTGTATTAATTGTGCTACTTTAAGAGCTGTCTTCATCTCCTTAGAGATCTTCATAGAAGACTTAGTTGCACAAAGTAGACACAGATTGTAACTTCAGCTGTATCAGTGGGAATTCTTCCCCTGAGTCCAGGGAGAGGTTGACCAGGCTGTGAAATGGTTATATTCTGTTACATGCTCTTGCTAAGAGCTTTAACCTCACACTTGGCCAAATGAAAATTAATTTTCCCTAGAACAAGGGAAGACATTTCTCCCACCAATCTGATTATTACAGCTTTTGACAGAAAGCCATGTTTATTATTTTGTAATAGGAGCAATCTGCTCCTTATTTTTGTATTAATCATTCTGTTTTTAGAGAGACAAGGGGCAGAAAACCCAAACAAATTATTTCTTTTTTGAAGTTTACATGAAGACTACAGGTTTGGTCCAAACAATTCTGGAGCTGGAAGAAGAAATAAATCAGAAAAAAAGCTGAAAATTCATCTGACTGTAAGCATTTTTAAAGTTTGAGCAACTGAAGGCAAGTTCTGTGAATAAAATGGCAAGCATGCAGGCATGCTGTTTTTCATATCTTGTAGCCTCCATTTTTCCAAAATTGTAGTTCATTTCAGAAGAGATCTGACTAAATGTTAATAGGCAGTAAGCAGGAAAAAAAAATGTCATTCAGAAATGGGAAAGTGACAATAGCCTGTAAACAAGAAGTGAGTGGGAGACTGCATGGCTTACACCTTGCAGGGCTTTGTGTTCTCCCTTGCAGCCAAGAGAGCTAATTAAAATCTCATGTCTACAGAAAGACATCGTGCAACTTAGGTCAAACAAATGGCTTTGATATACTAGGATATTTTACATGGAAACCTCCCCCTTTCATGCTTCTAATCCTAGGATTACAAGCAGATATCGACCATCTTGTGGGTATCCTCTGAGACAACATTATTTGCTTGAGGTCTATGATAAGTTCTGGCTTTTCGAAAGAAACTTACCTATAGTATTCACATTCATGTTTTTGTTTATATCCACACAAATGTTACTGTGGCAAAGCTGGTAGCACTACAGATTATTAGGTTTACTCAGCGGTTTTCATTATAAGACTGTTTTAGCAGCTTGTAAATTAGCCAAATATTAACTACCTAAACTATTATTTTCCTCAGGGAAAAAAAGAATGATAATATCAATCTCTTGGCTTTTTATTATCTAATTTACTATGTGGTCCTTGCATGAGAAGGCGTGGCAAAATGGTTGAGACATTAACTCGTTTTGCTCAAGATAGGAATCCTCTGTAACTTGTTTTCCTATTGTTAATTCATTGTAGATTAAAACCTCAACACTTTGTATTTAAAGATATATTTTAGTCTTTAGTGTTAAAAAAATTTTAGCTTGAAAAGGACCTGCAGATCACTGAAGAGATTTCATCAGCTAAATTTCTGAGAACACAGGTGTATTCCAACCCAGAGACCATCACTCCTAGAGAATGTCCCGCCTCCGCTGCAGTTAAAGATCAGACTTGGTGTGGTCTCCCAGATCTACACTGTGGGAGAAGGAGGAGAGGAAAACTGAACGAAGAAGAAAGGGCAAGAGATTGATACGCGGAAACAGGAGATAACAGACAGGAAAATGGCAAGCAAAGAATAAGGAGAGAAGAGACTGGAAGGGAAGGAGAAATAGAAAAATCATACAGGAGAAAACTACAGGTCTGAGACTGAGAATTAATGATGGAGAAAAATGTGAGACAGAGGAAGAGAAATTCCTGTGGAAGACAAGAGATAAGAGTACTGTGACAGGCTGGCCACACACACCTGGACAGAATGTTTTGGAAATGCTAAGAAAAACCAAAGAGTTGAGAGAGAGGTGCTGATCTAGAAAAAGCTGAGGAGAGAGATCCTAAAATAGAAACAAGAAAGTAGTGTAAAATAGAAAGGCAGACTGGCCAAGCAGCAAAGGCAGGAACTGAGAGGGAAACATAGCATAGGTTGAGGAGAAATGAAAGATAGCCAAGCAACACAGCAGGAAAGTAATGGAAAGTTGAATGGTGAATCAGCGGTAAGATGATGAATGGTAGGGGAAAAGAGACACAGCAAGTGCAGAATTGATCAGATCACACCTAAATTAGATAAGCAGAAAGGACTCGTAGCAGAAACTCCCCATCAGAACCTGGAGACTGATGATTTGCAAGTCTTGTTGTTCTCTGTCAGCAGATACGTGCCAAATCCACCTACAAAAACTCCAACCAGTGTTCCATGTTTCTAAATCTTACATTTCCTCAGGAAGCTCAAGTGCTAGACATTTCTGTAGTGGAAATCCATGCCTATAGAAATCTGATGATTTGTGTTAGGATTTCAAGATTTTGTTTTCAGTTTGTTTAGGGTTTTCAAAGATTAAAATGTGCATCTAAAGCATCTACCTTAAATTGTGTTGCAATATGAAGCAGTCAAATATTAGGAAAGGCCAGAAGTAAGATAAACTCAGCAATCTTCATTTATGTTCATCATGTGTGATGCCTTGGGTGGCTACCTAGAAACAGAGACTAGACAGGAGTAAGGGAATGAAAGTGGATATTTATTTGAAAGGCCTTCAGAGGTACACCCTGGGGAGCCAAAGGCTACATCAAAGATGGACCCCAAGGCGGACGACGAGTCACGAGTTCTTCACACTTTTATAGGTTTGGTTCATTTGCATATCAGCATAAATTCCCCAATGAAAACTTTAGCTAATGATGTAATTTCTTCAATTTCTCCACCTCTCTAGAGGCCCTAGTTTACACCTTTTGGGCCTAGGACAGCCTAAGTGTCCTTGAACAAGCTCAGAGAGGCTTTGTTGTGTCTATCTGGCATAAGAGAGCAGCAGCTAACAAGCTACAAGAAACTTCAGAGTTGCACACTAGGCAGTACAGGATTTAAAAAATATAAAAGCTAGAACCTAAGGCATCATGTGCATGCAGTGACACAGTCCTTCCTTTTATAGGACAGTGGTGATCTCATCTGAGCTAATGGACATCTGAGCTAATCATCTAAACTCCTCTTATGGTCAGTAAAGACAAAAGGTCCTTCTGGGACAGGATACACACAAGATGTGAATGTCTGAGCAAAGGGTCATTAAGGTCAAAGGAATACATTAATACATAATGCTCAATCTGAGAATTTCACACATGATTTTTTTGTGTGTCTCTTAATGACTTTGAAACCTCTGCTATCCATTTCTTGGATCATTTGGGGAGATTATGATTTCTGAAAACCAAATCTCAAGGTTTCATGTTCAGTTCCCCAGGACCAGGTGCTTTTTTTGGCTAACAATAACTTAGTTTCCTGATGTAGCAGCAAAATTTCCCTCACATCAACTCAGACATCCGCCAGTTTACAGAAAGAGCCATGGCACTTGTGTGGCGATAGGGAGAGGGAAATGTATGATCATATGGTTCTATACTGGATCGTGATGTATACACACAAAATTGTACAGGCAGTGTAATCCTGACATTTTCTGAATTGTGCCAATTGTGCCTTCATTTTTCTGCAATGTCAGATATGTTGTCACCATCTATGAATAGAACAATAACACAAAAAAAATCTCAATGAAAGATTTGCAAGTTCTTCTCTAAAACAAACTTTGTGTTAAATTTTAACAGCTGAATAAAAGTAGTTTTCATTCTCATCTACATTTCTGCTAACCAAAAACTGCCTCATTTCAGGAAATATGTATCAGAAAGATAGGTTCCCTCGTTAATTGAGAGGGGAATTCTCCACCACTGTGAATGGTTGCTTCCTGGATACCACATTTGACAAACATAGAACATAAAAGTGCTTGCTTCAGGTGGAAGTGTTGCAACAATGGCAAGCCTTATATCGGATACTGCAAAGCTGATTAAATATTATCAATGAGGAAATGCTGCAATACTGAGAGTAAACTGATGGATGTCTGTTATTCATTTCTCTCTCAGTAAGCACTGAAGAGTTTAATTTCCAGAAATCATTTTCATATGTTGAGATGAAATGATTGTAAAGCCTAGAAGATGCAAGCCCTCCACTTCACTTTCTAGTTACATCAGTCTAGGACACATCTTCTTACTTCAGCAAGCCAGTCCACTCCACTTGCAGTTCGTGCGAGAGTCACGAGATCTTCTTGCATCTTATCCACCCATGCTTTTATCCTGCAGAAAACAAAAAAGAAAACAGAGCCATCCAATCAGATCACTGACAAGTGGAAATGGCGTACAAGCAGATAGGACAGAAAAGGGCAAAATAAAAGGGATAAAGTTGAATACAAAACATACAAGACTTGTCTTCAAGGTTTTTCTTCAATAGATCCTCTACCTGGCCTTGTTGACCTGAATCTGTTCATACAGTTGTCTGTGGTGGCCACCAAGCTATGCCCTCTGTAAACCCAACAGTGCCATCACATCTGTGTAGCCAAGCTGCAGCAAAGATCCCCACAACAGAGCTGGTACACTACCAGCCAAGACAACACGCTTGCCCTGCAGCTCACTTCCAGAAATGCCTCTCCCAAGCACCCCAAGGTCCTTCTCCCAACAGATAGTACAGGCAGAGAAAAAGAGCAGCTGGAAGCAGCTTTACAAACCACACTAAATTTTCTGGTCTGTATCCTCCCTTCAAAGAAGCAACAGCAGGACATGCAGCACTGGCCAGGAGCTGTTTTGGAAAGACATGTTTGCTCCTGGCTGCTGTCACAAGGGAACAACTGATTTGCTGCTTTGCCTGCTCTGCTCCCTGTGCCCAGTAAACCTGACTCTCTGGAAAAGCATGGATCCAACACAGTTTCTGTGCTATGTCACATTCTGTAACAGGAAAGGAGCCATGGTGAAAGTTTATTCCAGTGAGGTCCATGTTAGAAGAAGGTTGTGTTTCTTGCCTAGCCAGAAAGTTTCATCTCCATCTTATCTCTCATATTATCCCTGCCATTATGCCAGCTTTCTGCTCTGAAACCTGGAACAGATAAACATATATATCTTAGCCCTTTCCCAGCCTAAATCTGATACCCAAGGGATAACTGCTTAGATTAATTTATTAATAAAGACAGGAAAAAGGGAGATCCCATTTTTGCTTCAATATGAAAAATTTGGAAGACTAGGAATGAAGATGGGAGACTGATTTTACTCTTTCTTCGCATGGCCATTAATAAATACATTTTCTGCTAATCCACAACCAATATCTCCAAAGAATACCCTCTCCTATTATGGAGTTGCAAATTGACTATTTTTATTAAAGGATCTTTCCTCATGCTTCCTTCATACATAAAAACCACATTTGCATTGACCATAGCAATTGATTCCATTGTTGGTGTACTGCTCCCAAACCTTCCCTTCTATAGTTTGCTTTCCAAAAACGGAGATAAAACAAATTAATTTCCTGGTTCAAGTCTCCACAAAGCCCTGTATTATATAAATATTCAGCTCTGTATAGAAATCAATTTGTTTAAAACCATGGTGCCTTATGATTACCATGGATTTAAGACCATCATTTGTATCTGTGCAAAGAGTATTGACTCATAAGCACAAGTAGGAGCACAAACAAGAAAATGTTATCACTTTCCATTTTTTAAGGGTTTCTGTTTTTCTATATGAAAGAATGATGTATATGAAAGGTGAAAAAGTGAAACCCATTACCCAAAAGTGTTTTCAGAAGCATGAAATAAATAATTGAACACCGTGAGATTTTTTTATGATCCATTTCAGTTAAAAAAATTGTGGGTGTTATTCTAACAGGAGTCGATAGAAAAAATCAGGGAGGATTGATTTTTAAATTGACTTTTTCCATTTCCTACTGCTTTATATTTTTTCTGGATACATTCCTGTCTGTCCTTAAAGAGCACTGGAATGGTGGAAACATATATTCATTAACTAGTCAGTTAGTTAGCTGGTTAGCTACTTAAATTTGAAATTTTGGAAGAAGTTACACTTAAAACCAATAATTACTTATGAATACTATTACTTGTAAATGAAATATGAATCCTTTATTCTCTTTAACATGAAAAAATATTGATTTTTCAATAACTATAATACATATACTTCTTATATGTACTTCTAGAACTCCTGCCTCCACATAATTGGCCCACACTGTGCCTTCTGGAGTTACTCGCCATGACTAGTTTTTGTTTTATTTTGGGTTTATTTTGGTTTTGTTTTAATTTGTGTTTGAGCTAGGCTTCTGCTTCAGTCAATGGGAAAAGGCGTGTCCAGAGCTGACCCACTCTCTCCTCAGCCAGATGAGTGGAACGTATTTTCTACATATCTTCTAGTATATGGACAGCTTTGATTCCTAGTCCAAGTTCTCCAGCTTGACTTTTAGTGAGGTAAGGGTAGAGAGTATCAGTTTCTAAACTGGAATAGGAGGAAGTCCACCTTCTTCCTAACTTAATGGCAATTTCCCTCCCCAGCTGTAATTATAATGTAAATAATAAAGCTTCTTCCAATATACTCACTATATATTTACCTTAAAAGATTATTTTCTTGCATATTGGTGTTAGTGTGTTAGACCTTCTGTAGTGAAAACTATCCTTTTTTTTTTTGCTTTCCTGTACACCAGGGTGCAACATCATCACAGAATTATGGAATCATAGAATAGTTTGGGTTGGAAGGGACCTTTAAAGGTCGTCCAATCCAATCTCTCCTGCAACGAGCAAGGACATCTTCAACCAGCTCAAGCTGCTCAGATGGTAAAAAGCAATAACATCAGAAGTGTTGTGCTAGATTACTATCAAAGTACAAACGATAAAATGACATTCTACGACTTTGAGGAAGCTCAGTACAATTTCTCTTGCCTTCTCACAAGAATTTGAATATGATTAGTATTATTTATAAAGTCTAATGTCAGCATTTCTGCAGCTCAATTACCTACCTTGCTATCAGACAAAAGTGTACGTTTGAGACATTTCATGCTCCACATAAGCTTTTTTTCAGAAATGGACATACTCACATTCTATAACTTTCATAGGAAAATTGCATAGAGTATATAAAATATAACTTTTTTTTTTTTTTTCCAGTTAAGGATTTACATTTTCTCATTGTGTTTTGGGGTTTTTTAAAGTGTGTCTTTAAAAAAAAAATTAAATAACAGCCTGTAGGAACTGAAATGCTTGTCTGGTGCTCCTTTTAACTGAAGCCTGCAGTACAATATCTGTCTGACAGCTGCTCATGGTCAGAGTTTATTTAACAATTGGAAAGCTGTCACACCAAAGGGCAGTTCCCATGACTTAAATAAGCAGCCGTTTTTTTTTCTTTTTTTCTGCAAAGGGCACCAACACAAAGCCTGCACAAAAGGCTGGTTTGTTCCTATCATTATTAGTTTGGCACAAAAATTGCAACGGATGTTCTACTGAAAGGTGATTACGTTCTGCAGGACAATTGATTTTAACCCCCTTCTCCTACACATAGGTTGTCCCTGTATGAAGCAGGATGTGATGAGACAAAAGGAGTGTGCACATGCCTTCCCACAGCAACTTCCAAGTGATCTGAATGATGGAGGGAGCTGTCTGATTAAAGACAGACAGACACGGGTCATTTACTGAAGGTGAAGGATTAGAAGGTACAACCCTGCTCCTGTCACCTGGGCTGTGATCAGACTGATGAAGAAACAGCCAAAACACTACAGAGCCATCCATCCACATTATGTTATCAGCCAACCTAGCAATACAGTTATTTTGACAGCACAGGAAGATTTTTTTTCTTCTTTTTCTTATTGTATTTTTTCTCATTTTTTTAAAGCAGGACAACTATATTTCCTAAAGTTGGAGGATTTTCACAGGTACACCCCTAGCCACACTCCAAGCAGAACTAAATATAGCAGGTGCTAGGCTAAGAAATCGTTCTTTTAATTTCATTAAAACTCATTTTTATGTTAAACCTGCACTTGCAGAACAGAGCACTGCTCAATTACAATGGTAAAAGAAACCAAGCCTCGATGCAGAATAACTTGGCTACAACCTTTTTTCCCCTGATGAAACTGATGCTGTATTTTTCTGCTGACTTCAAGGAAAGTAGATTCATGTAATGATACGCCATATCTTTGTAGACCACTCACACTAATTTAAGGTCTATTAGATGACTTCTGCTTGGATAATGTCTTATAATCTAAAGTGGCAAGGATAAACCTTAACTCTGAAAATTGAAGTTACTTGGTATGTTGGAGAACCACATCCCGTTCTCTATAGCTAACATTACATTCAGCTCAAGTTTCTTTATAGTTCTTGTATATAAAAATAGCAACAATAGAAGTAATGAAAGATGTCAGTTGTGAGAAGAAGAAGCATTTTCAAAATAGGTCAATATTTCTCTGATTATCAAAAATGAAAAAAAAACGTAACACACTGCTCCTGAGTCAATTGAAAAGTGGTGTTTAGGAAATGAAGATAAATGAGATTGGTTTCGTAAACTGAGAGAGTAAGCCTTGCTATATTTTTTCAGGCTAACCCCACTTTATTTTCTTGCTCAGAAAAAACCTTCACTTTCAAGTGCAGATGTTTTTTAGAAGATTTGCTGTTAGTGAAGGAGGGGGGGAAAGGCTACAAAAATATCATAGCGGCAGGATTCACAACCATTCTTTGTCACTCTTAGGTAACATCAAAGGGCAAACAGAAGTTCTTATAGTAATTGTAGAAAGCATGTGAATGGAAGTTACAATAGAATTACTAACCTTTTACACAGAAATTACCTGTGTTGCTGCATTTACACTTCACACTGCACAACTAGTGATTTTAACTACCACTATATTTTTTTTCATGACCTATAAGCTGACAGTACTCATCTTTCAGATATGGGGACAGATGGATAGATTTATAGATGACCAGACTTTTGAAGGAAAAATAAAGGTAGATTTTGTGAAACACTGAAGAAAATTTCATAATGCACCAAAAATTCCACTGATTCTAAAACAGAAAGAAAGGGGATGGATATGGGGAAACTGATGCAAAGATTACTAAAATCCCATTGTTATCAGATCAAGCTCTCGAATGTCCACTGTCTCCATAGCCAGAAAATGAATAAAATAAGGTTATATAATTTAGATGTGACATAAAAATAAATGAAAGCAAAATAGTCCATCTAAGCTTTTGTGAATTTTCCAGATCTTACTATAGTATTTGTGACAGTCCAATTAGATTTCACGGAGGGGATTTAATTTCATCATCCAAAGACAGGCTCACAGTGATGTACAGTCCTCAAATACTCCTTTTTCTGTTACTTGAAAATTTGCTACTGCACTATGTGAAGGTACTTATAAGTACTACACATAGTAAATAACAGTTTGAAAGGAAAGTAAGGATTCAGAAATTTAAGTGAAAAGGGGTATGTTCTGTAAGTGTTGGAGAGCCCCTTTTATTCCAGTGTAATGATACAGGAATGTATATCAAGTGCTAACTATCTGTTAAAAATATATCACACAATTTTGTATATGTGTTTGGAAGAACGTTTGTGTAATAAAAGCAAAGCAAAGATTAATTCATGCCATTTGGCTGCACTGAGTGAGGAAAACAGGGAAACTATGTGATCTCTGTGCATAAAAGTGGATGCACGAAATCTTCTGCATCTTCTGCTCCCCAGGCAAATATGTTTCCTCTGTTGGCATGAAGCAAAAATAGTACTTTTTTTCTTTGACCTCTTTGACCTTCTTATCTTCCCAAATGTGACAAGCTGCTGGCCATGCAGTCTGCAAGGACCTTCCAGAGATGATAGCCCCAATGGTCAAGGCCAGATGGCCCCTCTAGTTCTTTCCTGTTTTTAAACTGTAAAACTCTTGCTTGGCATCATTATTTTACATTTCTCAAATGGAAACATTTGGGAAGTAAGACGTAATTTCTCTGTCATATCTGTCATTCTGTAGACAGAAAATATCAATGTAGATGGAAATCTCTTCAGGATACACTTGAATGTTAGTAACAGACATCTTAACAAACTTGAGGGGTTTAAGCTTTTAATTTACATGGTTGGGCCATCCAGTCACAGAAGGTATAACAATTTTCCATTTTTTCCCCCAAACACTCCTTCTCCATATGAACATAGTTCATCTCCATCATAGTCGTCATAGAACAAGCTCTCAGGAGCATTCATGAATGACTGCTCTACCAAACGCTCTTTCAAAGACACCCCCTTTACCACAGATAAATTTGTGAGCAAGGAATCTAGAGATGCAGCATTGATACAGACAGAAGGAGAAGGAATAGCCCTTTGACTGGGCTAGCAGCTAAGGAGATTGAAGTTCCACGACCGACTTCCATGAGAAAGTCAGTGGCAAGTCAATGGTTCATGGCATGCGAAGGGCAGATCTGTCAAGTACCCTTTTCTACGTCCTAACACACCACTTGCTTCTCAAAACTGAGTCCCAGTGGCAGGTTCCAGGATGGAAATGGTCAACTGTGAATGGCACCATGAGCTGCTTAGCCTTTGCCCCAGTGCCCAAAGAAGCAGAAACCTTTCTCCATTCTCACCCAGGACTTCTAAGCCAAACTAACTCCTGCACCCCAGCATCTCTTTTGGAGCACACCTTGAATGGCTGTTTTGCTGTCACCTTCCAACAAAACCTTGCCTAAATACCTCCATCAGAAAGCTTCACAGATGGATCTGGGAACAGCATCCTCTGATTCAGAGGCTGGACCCACTGACTGCTGCTCACTCGCAATGAAATAACCTGTCTTCATATTTCAACTCTTCATCTGTAACTTCACTTTACATTTTAACAAGTGTGTAGCAGATTCTTCAAAGCATCCAGATGTTAAACAGAAGTGATCAAGTAATTCCTTTAATATGGTGTCCACTTTCAAGAGCCAGGATGAGAGCATGGTCCTATTATTTTATAACCTTGTTCAGTATGAGCCAAGTGCCTAAGAGATGTTTAAATACACGTTTCTAATTATAGCTTCTGCTTCACAAATATTTCCCTTTACATTGCCAAAAGTGTTCTTTTGCAGTCTAAAGCTTCCTAGAAAATAACATGAAAAATATCCTCTCATGGAAATTACTGTTGCACAAAATATCATTTAATAATTTAAGCTCAATCTTTAATGTAAGACTGACACAGTCAGCTGCAAAATGGCTATAAGCTGTAAAAAGGACTCCTTAAAAATGATTATGTTTTAATTATCAAAGATTATACTGCTAAAACAGTTCAACAGAGAAGACATAACAAATTTTCAGCTCAAATGACTGCCAGTAGAGCTCAGATATGTTTCACTAAAGGCTTTTACAATAAGATATACATGTAGTACCATTCATTGCTTAGCATTGAAAAAACTTGCCAAATCTAGTTACCATTTTTGTGACTGAGACATATAAATTCAGAATGAAGAATCCCTAATTTGTTTCTAATCTGTACCAGATTAAAAGCAATCATTTTGTTTTAAATTGCAATGGTCTAATATATGGCTGAAGATATAGATCTCATGGAGGAGCAGGCACTGCTGGAGGGACCTGGATGTATTTGCACCCATCAGAGATCCCCTAAAACAGCAGGCAATATGCCTCTCATCTTCTCTTTGCTTCACCTCTGATAACTGGTATTTAAAGAGTGCCCAATGCAACTGGACACTCTAATGCAATCTGGTCTAAGTTAAATTGCTCCAGTAAAAACACAGATACTCCACTAAAATTATACATGCAATGTGGTAAGAAAGAAACTGAAACTGAATCTCACATACATCACTGCAGTTATTCCAGTACTGTAACAATGGAACCTGGATTAGAAGCTGGTCCTTATGCAAATTAAGATGTAAACACTGCTATTTTTGATGGCTCTGTATTATACGGCAAATCTGTTAATAGCATAATGCCTTTGGAGAACAGAAAAGCATGTCTTAAAAAGTGATTGAAAAATAAATCTCAGTTGTAATGGAATTTTACAAAGTGCTTAACAGAACAATTTTGCTAAGACATTTCAAGCAAATAATTACTTTATCAGTTGTGTTTAACATATCACACATACTTTAACCATAATTTATGTTGAAATTACTTCTTCCCCACACTAATAAACATTACATTTTAACATCAGAAAAAAAAAAAAAAAGGAAATTAAAATAGTATATATTCGATACCAGTAAAGAAGAGATTAAAGGATAAAATTGAGATTCATACAAACCAGGAACACATTCATAATCACATATGTGCACCGATTCAACTGAGTGTTTCATCTAAGCTACCCAATTTATGCTCTAACCACTTCAGTATCTTGTTTTCATGCATATATAATGCAGAAGCTGCATGTATGGACTGGACTTGTCCATTCTTCATACTGAATAAATTGTACAGGCCACCATAACAAGACACATACGTTTATCTCCTTAAAGCATGTGGTTAGTTTGATCTGCTGTCTTGATTTAAGTTATACGTACAGGAATGCCAAGATAAGCTTTGAGAGAAATGACCACGAGTTGACCTCATTATGTCATCACCTACACTTTTGAGGAAGTGAACAGCAAAGCTTCCCTTGAGTTTAGCAACACATGGATGCAGTCTTCAATCAGTGTTTCTCACTGACTTTCAGGGAATTGAGGTATAAATCAGCACCCTTATTAAAAATCAAATTTGTTTGGGTTTTTTTTTAAATTTTGGGGGGGTTTTAGTGGGAAAAAAGTAATATTAAAGCACTTTTGCCTCTCATAGGATATATTAGGCAAGTGCAACTAAGGCAATGACAGCATCATCAAGGAGCTGAGTTACTCACTCCTCTATTTTTATCTGATTGCCTGATGTAGGTCTTGGCTGTAGCAGCAGAAGTCCAATACACAGGACTGGCACTGGCACCAGCAAAACACTGACTGAAGTACCCAGCCTGTGCTTTGCTGCAGCGAGGTTCAAGAGCAGGTGAATAATTCCTCCCATGCAAGTCACACTAATCACAGAATGTAAGTACACAGCAGGATTAGGAGGCTGCACTCAGATCCTGGACAGCAAGTCTACCTTTTCTGGGTTTGCCACTTGCCGAAATGTAAAAGTTAAATGTAAAAATTGAGAAATGTTTAAAGACAAGCAAGTGTTTATGTGCTCTGGAAGATAGGCCTTGATTGTATATGGAGAATCTTCCTTTTATGTCTGTATGAAATTATTAAAATTATTAAAAAGATATTTTTTATAATGGTTACTTAGTACGAAATTCATATTGAGAATATTCTATGATCATTTTAGTACTGAAAAAAGAAATAAAGGTTGATAAAAAAAGTGTAGGGTTTTTTTACACAACTATGAACTGTTTGCTACCAAGCTTCAAATTTTATAACCTCCATTCTACTGCATTTTTCTGTGGTGTTGATCCCTCTTGTTTAATAATGTCAAGGCTTCATAAATAAAACATCTATTATATCAGATATCAGAATGTCACCCTCTGATAAACCTATGTAGTCTAAGAAAAAACCCCACCTGACCCCAAATATACACCATCACTGTAAAGCTACTCTTCTTCTAATTTATTATATTCTTATAAATTATTAAACATTTTCAAAAAATTTTTGTTGTACAGTGTACTCCAAAGCATATTACTTGAAAGCTGCACATCCAGATTAATCAGCTGTTTTCTTTGCAAATATATTCTTTCTTTCAAAGCCTGACTTCCAATGTGCAAAGATGTCACCACCCTAATATGCCACTGCTGTGGCATGTGTAGTAATAGCATTTAGAGTAATGAAGAGAAATTTATTTTGAAAGACCTAAATTGACTCCATGTTCTGAAAGATAAGCACAATCTGCATTCAGTGCTGCCAATTTAAAACAAAAAGTAAAATATCACGACAGAAGATGCAAAGCAGAGATTATTGCACAGGCAAAAGAATGGCACAGAATATTAAGTTCCTACAGAAATTAACATCAAAATTAGCAAAGCCACACTGTCTTTAAATTCTTTCCATTTCACAAAGTTGCACTGAATTACACAGAGTTTTTGCTAAAGGCGCAGCTGGCGCGTTGTTGTTCCTGGGATGCAGATGCATATTAATGGCTGTGTGAAAAGGATAATAGTATATGAGAAATAATCAATGCATTCTTTTCCTCCTGTTTAAGAGGCTGTCAGTGTGTTCCCCCCCACACACTGCAGTTTGCTGTCTTGAAAACAGGGGGTCAGGACTCCTGATCACAGGATCAGGACAATGCCTGCACAAGCTATTGCAGGAGAACCTTAGATGAATTAAACCCATGGCTGTTTCTCCAGAGTGTTAGACAGAGCAGCTGTGTATCAGAAGTGCTAGCATACCGTAAACTACCATAAAAACTCAATGCAATTACCCTGTAAAGAACCAGCAGCAACCAAAACCATAATGCAACCTTCCGCTTTAGAAAATTAACCTTTAGAAATGGCTGGTGTCAGGTGTTGCAGGCCAGTTCAGTCATAAACAACTGTGCAGGTCTTATATTTCTGTTGTAACTCTCCATTTGTGATTTATAGCACTCTTCTTAAATCTAAAGAAACTGGAGATTGAAGGATAGTGTTTAATGTCATTATTTGAGTGATATGAAAGCCTTGGCTTAATTCTTTTTCTTTTAAAGAACTCTTATAGGTAGCTCTCATATTACTTACATAAACCTTAGAAAAATAAGAGTTCATGTTCATGACGTTTGAGTTTTACTTTTGAAAGGCTGTTTGAAGAGACTGCAAGTGTTTGATTCAGAAAGCTCAGGCACAGAAATGGTTTCCAACTGTGCACAC
Source organism: Eulacestoma nigropectus (assembly GCA_013397775.1). NCBI lineage: Eukaryota > Metazoa > Chordata > Aves > Passeriformes > Eulacestoma > Eulacestoma nigropectus. The sequence continues at coordinate 178,594 of VZTE01004035.1, read as the reverse complement.
AGGGCTAAAGGGCTGTAAGGGTCACTTCACAGTAAAGCTGAACAAGAATGACACTAAATGTAATTCAGCTCTAAAACAATTCCTTCTCAAAGAGGCTTCGCTCTCCTTTCTCAGGCTGGGGTAAATGCTTGAAGGTCAGGAGGCCACAGTGCTTGTCAGTGCATTCAATGCACATTAAAAGGACAGACTATTAAGGAAAGGTCTCTGACATTTACTTGGGAGCCAACCCTCCCCTCTTCCAGTTGTCCCCTTCCCCAGTTTCAAAACATTCTCTAATTAAGCATCAATACAATGCAGTATAATTGATGTAGTAGTCATTACGGGGAATTGCCCATTCTCCTATCAAATCAGAGTGTACAGAAAAGGCCGTGTTTGAAATGGGTGGACTTAATTGCCTGATGGTCCCCAAGAGGGTTGTACAAACAGATCAAGACATCACACACACAACTGATCTCAGCTGTGACACAAGCTTTTTGTCACTCCCTCATCCATCTTTGCTTACTAGGGATAATGGTGGCTGGATTCGACACTGGACAATTTAATAAATAAGAGCACTGGATGTGTTTCAAATGAAGCATCCCAGAATGCAGGATTTAGTGACATTTTGATTAAAGGTCCATACATAACAAAGGCTTTTCATGAGGCAGCTGCTTAAAAGACAATCTATTTGAGTGAAAACAGAGCAGAGTAGCTGGTATCCCTTGGCAATTTACTGTGAAATGTTTGTTTGCTTCACAACGATGTGGTTCACAATCATTGCACTTGTATGGTTGGTTGATTAAATCAGTATCTCTAGCAGTCATTAGAGAGCAAAGGAAAAAAAGGCAATTGCTAAAGTAATGCCCTTTTTTGTTATGGAAAACAGATATGTCAGGTAGGTGCATTCCTTTATCTTTTCCAGCACTTTATTCTGTTTCTAATTCCCAGTAAAAAACACTGAGGTTTTAAGTTACAGAGTCATAAATAGTATTTGATCAAGGAAAGTGTTAATCCAGAACAGCAGTGTTAGCTGTTCTGAAGGAAGTGCACCACCAACAATCTAGTAAACAATTACAGATTCACTGATACTGATCTAGGAAAGTACTGAATTCATTTTTAAAAAAGGACAG
>VZTE01004035.1:151180-177393 GCA_013397775.1 Eulacestoma nigropectus | reverse complement strand
GAAGGAAGGAAGGAAGGAAGGAAGGAAGGAAGGAAGGAAGGAAGGAAGGAAGGAAAAGAGATATAAGGATTTACAAATAGAAACAACAACAGTAATTTGAATCTGATCCTGGAAAGAACACAAGCCACTCTCCACCGCAAGCTACCTCTCCCATGTTACAATCTGCACTGTGACAAGTAAAGAGATGCCTTGGTTCCAACCTGGGTTATCAGAAGTAGCTACAGAACATTTAAAAGACACAGATAGGAAGTATTCAGGCAACAGAAAAGAAGAAAATAAGAAAGATCTTGACAAGCAGGGAAAATGTCAACTCCGGGAGAGTCATGCTGCATTTATTTAGGCCTGGCTGGGTGTCAGTAAGTAGAAGGGAATAGAATAGATGGCAGGTACAGAAATCGGGAATGAAGGGACAGCGCCTACATTACAAAAGCACAAATTAAAAGATTGAATTGCTTAATTTAGATAGATCTCTGTGAATGAGTGCATTTCAACTTCTTTTTAAATTTTATTTATAAAATGCTACCCTAGGCAGTTTCCAAATTGCTTAGTGTAAAAGCTGTCAATATCATTAGAGGAAGATGAAGAAGTCTTTTAAGCTAGGTGCAGTTTTTGTATTTCTCTTCATTGTCAGGATTGTAATACAGTTTTGCTGTGACAACATACCAGATTCCAAGGATACACTGAATGCCTTGAGAGCTCTGAATATGTAACATTCTCCAGATGGGAGGGAAGGCAAAACTTTTGTACAACTGTGTTCACCATGAAGATTGTTCTGAAACAGCAGAGACATCCATACCTTTGCCAGACACTCATTCACAGTGTCACAATCTGTACAGTTATCTTCTCCATAAGCATATTTTTCATAATTTTCTTTTTACTTTTCTCTGCATCTGACATGTTAGCCTAGCAGTTTCTATATCAAAGTTCTCTCTTACCTCTTCCATTACATGCATGTTAAAATAAAATTCACAGCATGGTGAGGTGTGTGTCATTTGCTTATTTCAAGATACTCTCTCACACAGAGGTTTTTTTCATGAATTTGTAGTACCTGAACACCTTACACAACAGGTGTAACTCAAATAAAACTGCCTGCAACCAAGCACTAACCCAATTAGCTGAATTTTGTCAAAGATTCTAGTTAGATTGCACAGAAATCATCAACCAGGCCTCAGATTCAAGGGGTTTGAAATATATTTATGCTTACATGTAATATTCAGAATATTTTTATTTTACCTTGACTTTAACTGGGTTATTTGAGAGAGCTGAGAATGGCCCTTTAAGTAATGGCCCAGGTTCAGGAGGTACTAAAGGCAACCAACCCCCTCACTGATTTTTTTGTCTGAATGTTAAGCAGCAGTGGCAGGCAGGTGCTTTGTGTGCAGACAAGGTATGTTAATCTGGCAAGAACTAAGAGTGGTTTGTTTGACTGACACACCTTTAGTGTTCTGTTACATGATTAACTCTATAGATAGAGGCTGTATCTGTACTGTAACTTTACACAATGCTTAGTGCTACGGAGCACAGATGACATCTCTGAATGTTTTCCTAGTACAAGGTTGAGATATTTTTCAGTGTCTGAGGAATCTGTGTACACAACCTCCATTACATTAAAGGCAATTGAAGAGACATTTGTGTGATCTACTCTAAATACTTGCTGTAGTTTTTCTAAATTTTCTATTTAGAAGTTTCTGCCTCTTGCCATTGTGTGGATAAGTTGAGTGCCTGAACTGGGCTTTCTGAGATGAGCCTAAGGATTGTATCATGGGGTACATAGTACAGGAGCTTTCAAAAGTGTCTAAATCCCCATTTTTTTTTTTGTACAAAAATCCATTCCTATACTAAATTTTCAATCTGCCTCTCAAAAAATCTCCCTCTCAAATTCAAGTGAGTGTTTGAGAATGGGCCAATCTACCACATCCTCAACCACCCGATTTGTGTGGTTATAGAAAAGAGTAAACAGAGACATCTGATCAGTATCCATTTGCAAAATTAGCATGTCCTTTTTGTGTACTAAATCATAATTGCAGAAGGCTGAAAGCATTCTGAGATCAACCAATGTTTAAAAGGCCCTTAGCATACAATAAAGTAGCACAATCAAAATTTTATCCATTTATTTCCCTTCCTAAGCATGTGGCTGAAACATAACCTCTTTTCATTTAGAATAGAGTGCAGTGCTATGTGAGATCTGTTGCCTACTGTTGCAGTACAACTGATGATACTTTAGATAAGAAGGATGAGATAGCTTTCAGTCTTACAAAGGTCACATACCACTTTAATGAAAGTTTAGAATTTGTGTTTAATATTTCATTAACTTAATACTTTGATTTATGTAGGCTACTGTATGTCCTCAAAGGGAAAGAGGAGAGTACTTTCACAGAAGAGTATTTGGGGAGAAAAATGTTGACATTTCTAGTCAAGTTACACTCCTAATTGTGTATAAATCCTTCATAGTTCTCCTGTTTCTCTGAATAAATTACTTTCACATTGCAACAACAAAATCAGACATTTATAAACCATGGTTTATTATAAAAACTCATCATAAAACACTAGCTTCTCATCATTTCCAGTACAGAAACAGCACTAGTATCAGACGTTGAGAAAAGCATTACTGTACACACAATACAGGTCTATTATCATGTTCTCTAATCTTGTAGAAATCCTTTATTGAGACGGTTAATAGCAGTTCTTGATAAAATAAATGGAAGCAAAACATGAAAAGGCCAAAGAAAAACAGTGTAATAGGTTTAAGCACAAAAGTAATGAAATTCTTAGCGATGGTCAGATTTGGGTGTCTGCACCCTAAGTACTGTTAGCTGAGAAGAAAGGTCCATGTATACAAACTTTAATATCACAATACAAGGGTTTTCTTCATACACACTCTCTTTTTTATAGTATACAACAATGAGATATTGAAAATGTGCTCTAAAAGTATCTGATGGCTATCAGCTTTCCTATGCAAGCAAGGTATTGGCAGCTCAGTTACCATACTCTTGACAATGCTATATACAAAATAATCAAGTAGCATGTTCTGGACTAGCAAACTCTAAAACCTGTCACTATTCACTCTCTTAATGAGATTGCAGTATTCTCTCTGCTCTGCTTCTAAAGGGATACTCTGAAATTGTCTCTTGCTCCCCCTAAAATTTTGTAACTTTTAGCAAATACACATTTACGCCTTTGACCACTGACTTTTGCCTCATCCTTTGAAATGCCAATCCAAAAAACATGTCAGCACAAGGAGAGTCATATCATCATCCACATAGTCCATTGGTAGTGGTCTTGAGGAGGGAAAGTGGGCAGATTGACTTTGTTCACAAAGGAAAAAAGTAAGTGACCTATGAAATGTGAAGTTGACCTTTTATTTGTTACCAGTCATCTGGACAAGTGAAAGGGACCACCCTCTTTGTTATGCTTATTGGCCTTTTGTCGACACTACAAGCTCCAAATAGGTATTTCCTGAAAGGCTAAACAAATTACAACTGACCTGCCAAATCATAAAGGAAACCATGGCAGAACCATGAAAAGAATCACCATCTTGGTCATGGGTTCACTAGACTGTTGGGCAAGAAAGTGGGAGCAGAAGTATCTTAGTCCTGCAAACCTCTAACCTCTCCAATCCCCTGATGTTCAGAGCAGTTGTATCTCTCCACATTTGCTCAAGTCAGCACTCAGTTGATGCAATAAAAGAGGTATCTCATGCTACATTATTTTGCAGTGCCTTTATGCTCATATAAATCGATTTGGTTTAGCAGCTTCCACAGCAAGAGTGACATGGCAATACCAAAAGCCAGGTCCTACTACTCCATTGTGAAAAGATGACATTAACCAACAAGCCATTTAAAATTTCAAAAGAAAAGCCAGCAGCTTTGTATGTGGCTATGTTTAAGTGCTAAGTCATTATTTCCTTCTATGTGATAATGGATTAAATAAGATGCTCCCTGCTCCTTTCCAAGCTTGCCTCTCTCACAAGCACAGGACAACTCAGAGACAAACAGTTCTCTCCTTTCCCCATGTCACCTTCAGGCACTTCAGACCAGAGGATCTCATGGAATGGTCACATCTAAATCTTCCAGAGCTGTGTCTAGTCACACCTCCTCTAGGGAAATACCACTCACCTTACACAGTCAGAAAGTTTAACACTGGATTTCTCATATAGGGCATTTTTTTATTCATGGCACCATGCCAGAAAGCCTAAAAATTGGAGAAGTGCTGAGGTTGGCTGTCTTGTAGCCTGAATCCAAAGAATCCAAACTATGGCTCTATTTTACATGAAATAATGCAGTTCCTCATGCATTGGCTCATGCCCTCAGGCTCTATCGATACCACTCAGTTCATCGGTTTAGCCATATGGTAAACACACTCCCAAGCTCCAGTTACTAGCAAACAGCATGAGTTTCATTTGTGCTATGTGCTTTCACATTCCTATTGAGATGTTTCTTGGTCTGTACATCTTCTGCTATAGGTGGTTTGTGTTACAGGTGGTTTGTGTAGACTTCTGTTAATCCTTTGATAGTCATTTCTGTGACTATGCACAGTCTACTCAATAGTCTAACTGCTTAATCAGCCACACACCCAAGTTCCCATTAGTTACAAGACATGCACATGGTAGACTTTGTACTTTTTAAGACTCATGCAACACTGCCTTAAGCAAAGAAAAAATGGATGCTATGACAGATTCCTTTCAGCCAAATTCTATTAATCCAGAAAACTCTTCCTGCAAATAATTTCACTGTTTAAGGGCTTAAATAATACGATTCTTTCACTGCACTCATTGAAACCTATCTAAAGAGGGCAAAAATGAGTTGCCAGTAGGCATTTCAGTGAGTTATTTTTATTTATTAAAAAATAATTTTGAAAAGGTTAAAGTGGATTTACACATGTGCTCCAGGCAAAACCTAACCATTTTCACTCTCCCTAAAAATGTTTTGAACAAAGTGAAAGGAGGAAGATTAACAAAAAAACCCCAAAACTAAACAACAAAGCTGGTATTAGAGAAACACAAAGATGTTGAAAGCAAACATATAATTTCTCTGTTGTCTGTACTTTTTTCACATACCTCTGTTTCCAAAAGATGGAAAGCTATAAAATACTTTCAGTGACTGTCCACTTTTATTGGTTATCTACTGTCTTCACAATCATGATTACTTCCATGACTCTATATAATCAATTACTTTAAGTAAAAAGCCACTCTAACTAATGATGCACATTAAAATTGCATCACTAAATAAGGAAGCAGCTCAAGGAAAATCACAGCACGTACCTGAAATACTCAGCATAGTCTTTGGGTGTTAGCACTAAACAACCAGAATTCCTTGCAACAGAATGAACACCTTACTGCACGAAGTAAAGGCATCCATAATATGAAGCTTGACATGCTGGAAGCAACCAAATAACAGTAATTGCAGCTTCTGTTTGAAATTCTTTTGGGGAATTTGATGAGCTCCTGTTTCAGTACTGTGTGCTTTAAGATAAATTATAGTGATGGATATTTGCACTCAAGTGTTCATGTAGGAGAGTGGCTGCTGGATAGATATAAGAATTCAGCAGACAGTGCTCATTACAAAATCATAAAATAGGTCTTACAGCTGTTTTTCAAAGGTTTTTTAAATGTGATGCAATTATATGCAGAAAAATAAAAAAAAAAATTTAACTTTCAGTAGCAAAAAGAAACTACATAAGAAATGTTACTATTTTCACAGTAGTTTTAGACAAATCTCCTAGTTCTTTGAATGGGTGCATATGTGCCTGTATGTATCTGTATATGCACACACAACTTTACATATAAACACAACTTTACAAAGAAGTCCTTTGCAATGGTTCATGAATACATCAAAGGATTAATTCCCAATGCATTTTAGCAGTAACAGAAGAATGTAATATTTACACATCGCAAATTCAGTTATTCTGGAAGTTATTTAGAAATAAATACAAGTAGTTAATGGATATAGTTCCACTACTTCTCACTCTCTATTTTTAATAGAAGAGTTTTTCTCTATTCTTATTAAAGATACTTAGCAAACTCATGTCTTTATTACTATTCAATGTGTGTCAAACGACTGCTGTAAGTAAAACCACATGAATTTGTATGGGAGAAGGGGGGGGGAGATTTAGAGAGACATATCTTTCAATATGTCACTCTAGCAAGAGAATAAGGATCTAATATTTTTGTATTAGACTATTAAAAATCCATTTTAATATATCCCTGTCCTTAACTTAGTCCTTAATCCTGTAAACAGTTCTGTATAAGAAGCCTCATGTATCTGCATGGAAGCCACAAAAGGTAATGAGAAAAAATAACTCTCACCTTCCCACATGGAACTCAATACACAGCTACAGACCAAATCTACAATTAATAAAGCAGAGACAGTGACAACATCAGCTTTCTTGCACTAGCTAGTAAAAATGGCCAAATTTCTACACTGCGGTGCATGCATCTAATCATCATCCCACTGTGAATTTCCTATTCATCCCATACACAAGTTCCACTCAAGGCATTAGAAATCCAGTGCAAAGAAGAACTACATGGCAAGAACTAGAGACTTGCAATGCAGACTGGTGAATAGATTTTTGCTGCTGTCTCAGCCAGCATTTCCTTATGCAGATACAGAATATTCTGATTAGCTAAAGAGTCATCTAAGGGCACAGTTTGAGCTGTGATATACCAGCTTAATGAAGAAAAGGAAAGAAGAGCTCTAACTGCTTTAATGAACTAGCTTTACAAACAGTGTTGAAGCACACATAAAATTACCTGTGCAATAAAAATATTGCCAAGGCAATCTCTAACACACTATTATAAAATTTGTATCTATTTAAGAAATCAGAGCAGTGCTCCAAAAAACCAGAATAGGTTGCATTTGTATTACAGCTGATAAAGCTTTGCCAGATAGAGAAGAACCTAAAAACTTAATTTATTATGATTCTTTTGATTTGTCTCCTGAAAAGAACAGGGATATTCCATGGCCATGAAGGTAATTTGAATCAATGCAGAGATTTTAAGCATTATCTTCCACATCTAGTACTGAGGAGAACCCATAGCTGATTTTCATGTGGAGAACTTAAAAGGATGAGGAACTTAATCTCCATGTCATCAAAGTACTGATAAAAAGACTGACATCTTATAAGATTATCAAATTGAGATAATGAAGCAGATAAGGTGTGGTACAGGAAGGTTGACTACTTATATGAATGAGGACCCAAGTATTACACAGGATTTGACAATAAGCCACAGAAATAAATGAGAGACAAGCCAGGAGAAGGAGGCTTGGAGGAACCTGGACCACACTGGTAGTAAAAAGCAGCTTGCTGACTTGCACAGATATTTTTCTGGGATTCTACAACATGCTACAGCAGCAAATACTGAATTTTATTGGAAATAATTATTTCTTCTGCAATAACATGTGGAAAGCTATAAAACACACTATCTGACAACAAAACCAGGGAGTGCAAAGACCATCTCTGTAGCAACAAGTCATCAGTAAAAGTGTGAATCTTCTTGGGAAATTCTGCTTCCAGCTGGCTGGAGAAGAGCCATTTCCACCCTAAAACCTGTGTCAGCCCTGCCTGATGGCCAGCCTGTCACAGCCTGCCTCTCCACATGGCCTGTGAGGCAGCCCAGCACTGCTGCTGCCTGGGCTCTGCACGCTCTGGCTGCCAGGGAGCTTGCTGTTCCAGCAAAGTGAGCTTGTGTTTGCTCACACACACAGTCACAGCCTAAGGAACACCTCGGTCAAATGCAAAACTCTCATGTTTCTGTCAGCTTTTCACACCTCAGGTGCGAAACAGAATTACCATGTGTCAAGCACACGACAGGCAATCCCTGCTGACAGACCGTGTCCTTACAGGGCAATACCTGAACAGCTCTGGCAATACAATTGTCTCACATTGTTTCACCCTCTCAGCAGAGGATTTTGGACATCTATCAAAACAAAAAGAATCAAACAGATATCAATAACAATGCAGATGTTAAGCAGTTAGGAAAAAAAATTAAAACCACACAAAACTTAATGCTTGCAAAGGGTTAGCTCAGATCAAGTTTGGCTTGCAGGCTCATAGCTTTGTTAATTATTACAAGCATTACCAACCTTGAGAAGTGATGCCTGACTTACTGAGGATATTTTATGCACTCTTAGTGTTAAATAGAAACTCTAAGGTTTTTTTCTTGGTGAGTACAATAGAGTTCAAAGTGAGAAAAAAATAAGAAAAAATAAACTATCCTGCCAGAAATCTGCACCTCAAGCAAAATAACCACTCAGCTAACAAATTACTCCACTGGAACCTCACCATATGTTGCTTGCACAGTACCTGTTGATATTTAGGCTTCAGGCAGCCACTGAGAGATTTATAGAATCTTGATGCTGCAGCAGAGGTGTAAAACTTTTATTAAATACCATATTTAAGAAGATGACCTTCAAGCAAATTGTCTTGCACATACATTCACACTTATGCAGTGTGGTCAAGTGTCTTGGCAAGCCAAAGCCCCAAGACTGAAATACTATTGAGTGAAGAATAAAACTTCAAGAGCAATATAGTTTTTTTCTTTCTAGAACCTGTGCCAATATTTTACCTGTAACAGGAGAATAAGTGTGAACACCACCTCAACCTATTTAATTTTGTCTTTCTGGCACCAGTTCCAAAAGACTGTAGTTCAACCAGCTCAGAAACTAGCAGCTTCTTTATCAGTGAAGACATGACACTGAGACTCTCTAATATTGGCCCTGTCAATATCCCATAACCTGTGGCCTGAGAAACCATTTCTAGAGGCAAAGGGACATTCAGATCACAGTGCTGTTCACTCCTTAGTCTTTTTATTGAGAGAATCATGCTATGCCCTCCAGGTCTATTGGCATCCATTCTGGTATGGGACTGATGGGTTTAATGCAGACCTCCCAGTTACCTCTGTTGCTAGGTGGAATTAGCAGGGATTTAGCACAAGGACTAATAGGGTTGTGGTTCCCAGGGAGAATATAGCTCCATGTCATATGAAATAGCCAAATCTTCCATCTTTATCACATTCAGAAGAGCAACATGCTCTCTACTGCATATAGGCAATCGCTATTTACATTTCTGCCTTCAAACAGGAATTTTTCTAGAAGTGATAAATCATGTTTGCTTGAAAAAATTTCACAAAAATTCATTAGCACACTATTGAAAAACATGCAATATCTGGACACTAATTTCATAAAAGCCTTTGCACAGAGACATTTCTGAGTTTAAAAATTTAAGTTTAAAAATTTATTCTGTCTTTCATTTACAAATAATATTTATCCAGTAAAGATAATGAAGAATTATGAAAAACAGAATGTCTTAGCTATAAACAACATTAAAAAAAAAAACCTGACGTGTTTTTAAATCTAAAATTTCTTGTCAAAGTTTCTGTTTATTCCTTTCCAGCCTCATTGGTTTTTTGTCAGTCCCAGTTATGGTCTACTATATGCAATGTAAAGCAAAACATATCAATCTAAAGAGCAGTTTGGTATTTCTGAGCAGTTTGATAAAAAATGATCTTACTCTATTTATTATTTTCAAAAAAGTATCTATTCACCTTCAAGTGTCAGATTGGATTGACAATTTTCTTTTCGCTGGGGTTTTTTTTCACTATGGCAGGAAACCTGAAAATTGAATTGGAAGGAATAGCTGAAGATAAAGTTTAACCAAAACTCTTTGGACAACAAAGTAATTCTTTTCAACTTACTATTACACAACATTTTAACTCCCGTGCCAGTTGATACAAAAGATACTAATTCCATAATTTCTCAGAAAATAAAACACAAATTGCTTCTGCTTATTTCTGTATACGATTGTGCAACATGACATGGAAGTGATTTGGTTTTCTGTCGGGAAAAGTTTTGGTCTTTACTGTGAAGACCCATTAATTTCTAATTCCCAGAATTAACTTTTGTTTCTTAGAGAGTCTAACATGTAAAGCTTTGTGTCTTACACATGTAATGCTTGTCTTGTATAAAGCCCTGTGGTCAAAGTCAAGACACAAAAGCTAGATCTTTCTGATTCCCAGGACAGTGCAAACTTATATCATCATTCTGAAAATGACATATATAAGCAGCTTCTCTAAGGCTCAGTGATACATAAAAGAAAACCTGCTAATAAAATAGAGACAGAAATTTAAAAAAAGGGATAATAGGGCTATTATGGTGCTCAGGCTCCAACAGCCAGAAGAACAATCAGGACAGATTGTTGGCCTCTTCTCTTTCAGCCTCTTCAACACAAGACTGGCTTGAAAAATTGACCTTATTTAAAAAGGTTGAATGGAAATAAAATGCCTACTCCATGTGGGTAATCACTGCTCTCTTCATGTTTTGAGTCTGAGTCCTTACTGAATTATGTCCTTCAGCTGGTCAGGAAATTCTCTAATGAAACGTAGCTGCAGAGCTGGAGGAGGAGTCATGTGCTGACTAGAGAAATCCCTGTGCAAGGTGTCACTTGAACCAGAAAGTGAAAATAGGCAGCCACACTAATCTGTGCTCTAGGTCACCATACCACCTGCTGAAAGTCTTAACAGCCTGCTGGTACAAGTGTTTTAAGTTCTTTATCATTTTTCCAGGAAAGGACAAAATTCAGGTCATATGATTATGAACTTCACCGTCACACCATAAATACATCATAGTGAATTTTGTCCCATCCTCCAAGAAAATTACTGTAGGGTCATTGTGATGGTAGTACAGACTCTGTTATGAAATACATGCAACACGAATCTCCACCTATGGCTCTTACCCCGTTGAACTCACATGGAAGACATGGCACAAGGAGAAAATAGTCGCCTGCCAGCTGATTATATCAGTTTTGTTAGCATTACTGATGCACAGCTTCAAGGCTCTTTCAGCTTCTCACCCCACCACCAGAGGATGCTGGGGGTGCACAGGTATTTGGGAGGGGACAGGGCTGGGACAGGTGACTGCCACAGACCCACGGGGTGTCCCAGACCATAAGGTGTCATGATCAGCATAAAAAGAGGAGGGAAGAAGCAAAAAGGAGGAGATATTTTAAGTCATGACATTTGTTTTGCCAAGTGACCACTGAACATGATGGAGCCCTGCTTTCCTGGGGATGGCTGAACACCGGCCTGCCCATGGGAAGTGGTGAATTAATTCCTTGTTTTGCTTTAACCCATGGTCTTAAAGATACACATTAAAATCCAAAGAGTTGGAATTTGCATTTAGTTTTTCAGGACGCTGTTTGACAAAGTCTTTTTTAAGTTTTGCTGCTGTAGACCCTATACTCTTCGAGGGATTTTTTTATCCTATTTTACATTTTCTAAGTACAGAATCTGAATCCTTTTGTGTGCCTCAACTGCTGTGATAATGTGCCATCTCCTGCCTTTACTTTCTTTCTTTTCCCCCCTTATTGTAAATATTTCTGTACAGTCTTTTGAGACACAACTGTCAGACGTGCAGCTATAATCTCTACTGTTTTTAAAGTCATAGTGATTACTAAAATCTGTGTGATAAATGTGCCCCTTGGGGTAAGTTTATAAATTCAGAAAAAGAAAATACATATTAAACAAATAAAAACCTGAGTTTCATTTGTGGTTCAGTCATTCAAAAAATATTATTTTTATAGTCTTTACCATGGTAGAATATTCATATAAAAAACCTTCTTGAATTCTGTACTACAAAAAATCTGAATGGTTCTGTGTAATGGTTAAGTCTTCAATTAGTCTATTGAGCTGCTCAGACTGAGGTAGGATTTAAGTCTGACAAAGCTTCTGGCACATTTTTTGTATCAGATTTTATTTCCAAAATAAATCTTTTTATATGTAAATTAATTACTAAATCCAGGCTCAAATTGCAAGCACATCAGATGAGTTACTTCCTTAATAGTTTGCCTCTAACCTTATTATAATTACAATATTTTGTTAAAAAAAGGTCTCATTCTCTTGACTGGACTCCACAGCCACCTATCAGTCTTGATCCACAAGGAACTGTCACGAATTTAGCAGCAACAGCACAGTCCAAGAAAAATTGCCAGGATCACTGCATGCCTGAGGAAGATGACAAGCTGAGAGTGAATAAATCCAGAACTAGGTACCAGAACACTAGTTTTATGATCAACTGCCTTCCAGTGTAAATGGAACAGAGTGCTTCTTCTCGCTTTTATTTATTTGTGGAGAAAAGGTGCTTAATCTTTCCAGTTGCTGAAAGACAAGGAGAGGATTCAGAGAAAAAGTGGCAGTTTGTATGGGAATCTCTATGTTTAGTAACACCTGAATCACACTGCGAGTAATTTTCCCCAATGCTAAGGAAAGCTTGTGTCATATAAATATATTTTGTGTTGTAGTTTTTAATGTTGGTTATAACGGAATTGAAGAACACAAATATTTATACGTATACAGGCAGTAGTCTATGAAACATTTAAATAGTGCCTACTACGTTAAAATCTTTGTGCATTACAATTTGAAATTAATTTAGCATCCCTGTATTTTACTCTTTGCAATTCAGAAGAGAGACTCAAGGAAACCAAGTTCCAGTCCAAGGCCACAGAGGAAGCGCTTGGTTCCTGGATCTCTGCAGATTCAGGCAGTTGTCATTACCCCTTCCTTGCAGAGACAGAACAAATATGTCCTTACAGCACAAAAGAAGTGAATGGCTTTTTTTGTCACGATGCTCCAAGTCAGAACTGGGCGAGAGCAGTTGCTGTGAGATTCAACTTTGTACATCACATGCCTGTTCAAGAACAAACTGCATCTGCCAGCTTCCTTTACTGGCTAAGTTGCATAACAAATGCACTGAGGACGCAGCCAAGGTTCATCCCCTCTCACCCCTGCACTGGTTTATATTCCTTGTGCAGGAGAAAGGAGCAGTGTTGAGAGGAACAGAACGAGTACTGCACAGTCACAGTCTGGCTGGCTGGAGTTAGCTCACATCTACAAGAGGTGACAAAACACATTAAAAAGAAGAGAAAAGAAAGAGAGAGACAGCTAGTGACACCTTCCAGCAAGTGTTTTGGAATGCCTCCAGCCACCCTTCAGAGGTGGCCACGTGCACATCAGACACTGCAGTTGACTCTCACAGCTGCCCTGGGATTGCTCTCCAGCAACATCAACAACACTTGCACCATGTCCAGAACTGACACTCTGCTCTTGAAAGATTTAAGAATTACAGTGGGACTGGAGGCCATTAAAATTAATACTTTTGTCAATGCTAGAAAGCATGGATGGAAACAGCTGAGGAAGCCCAGCCCATGCTGCTGTTCTCAGTGTGCATTTCAGTCTTTCTACTTGTCAGACTGACACTTTGACAAGCAGCAAATGTCTCCTGATGAAAACCATTAAAAACGTGGTGACTGTTTATGAAGTGCTATGTTTTGGCATGTCACCCTAAGCCACGCTGTATCAACAACTTCAGAAGAGATCCTCTTTGGGGCTCTTGCTGGAACTAGGAATAGAAAAATCTTTGACACCTCTTTAAAAAGTTGAATGTGCAACACCAAAAGCTAACACATAAAGTGCAGTGAACACAAAGCTGTGCTGTCTTGCCACCCTTTTTCAGCTGTCCTTTGAGAGCTACACAATTTTGGAGTGCCGGGGCCACAGTTCCAGGTAGTCCTTACATGGCCTGTAAGCCTGGGAGAAATACATTTACTGTCTGTTGCCTGCTGTAACTTCATGATGTATGGACAAACAAATCTTCCACAAAGGCCATACATAAGAAGCATTTGTGCTGCTGTGTGATTAAGGAATCTGACTTCTTAATGTGAAAAAAACATATGAATAGTTGAATTACAGAAGTTAGTTATATTTTTATTATTAGGTTCTTAGCAATTTCAGAAATCTAGATTAAATTCCTTAATCAAACAACCCAAGGTTAGATTGAGCACAATTGATTCGTAAGATCTTACAAACCTCTCCTCACAAAGACTAATTGCAAACTTGAGATGCTTAAGCTGTTGCACTGCCAGGTGGCAATTCTCATAGCAAGTGTCCCTTTAATCTTCCCCATCCTATCCCTACAGTTACAAGGCAGGTAAAAAAACCATATGTGTTTAGATGAGCCACAGGTGGGAGTCTCTGTAAGTGCCCCACTAAGCACTCTGCAGAGCCACTGCTCTGGCATATGTACTTTTCCCTAAAGAGGATCATGCTACTTGAAGATTTGCCACTCCAGTGCTTCAGCCACCAAGAGATTAATTCTTGAACTGGAAATGGGATGATTGTGGTCAGAGAAGTTTGCAAACAAGGCAATAAGTATAAAGGCTATCAATGATTTAAGATGTGTGGCTATTAAGTACAAAAAGTACTTTCTGTGTGGTTCTCGATTTCCCTTCCCTGATGGAAGCAGGGCCCAGAAGGTTTATACACATATATTTCAGTTGTTCTGCATTTGTGTCTATAGCTGATGGGTTTACAGCTGTGCTGATGCTGACACTTAGTTTAACATCATACACTGCCTTGAGTAATTTCCCCAGGACAGAGGCGTACAGGTGTCAATTACAATTGATGCCTGCATTTCTAGTTGTCTTCCCTGAAAAACAGACAGGGTAGGTCTTCTTGTAATGTTCTGCTGGGGAGAGCATAGTTTACACTGCATTTGAGATTCCCTGGCCTATATGAATGTAGACTCACAGGAGAAAGCTATGAACCTATACCAGACTTGTTCTGCCTTTTGCAACCTATGCCTTCCATACCACTGACACACTGGTACAGCTGTTGGATCAGCACTGCCTCTCCAACACCTGAGAGCAGGGTGGCAGAACTATAGCCAGGCACTCTTTGCCAGAGTCAGGGACACTTGGGTAGATCCTGCCCTCTGACCATCTTCTGGGGAAGAATACTCTGCACATGTACATCACGGTCATAGGATTGAGCTAAATGTTATAAATAAATTTGCAGTTAAATACTCAAGGCTCTGGATCTATAAATTGCTTTCAAAAAGTGCACATAATTACATTGTATATGCACACAGTTGTTTGCTGCTTCCTCTTAATAGAGATTATAATTTCAATTTGTAAGACCAGTTTCCTTGAAGTACCAACTCTTCCATTATCTTAGGAGAGGTATCTGAGTTTTAGCCTGGAATGGAAAAAGTTTTGTGTATGAACAATAGCTTTACGAAAAAGAACAAAGGGAGGTGTCAGAAGAGACCTAGGGTAAGGTTTTTTCGTCAAAGAGTAATGTTTCTAACAGGTAAACTAGTCTCAATCTTCAACACAAAGAAAAACATTTAGAAACATGAGTTTTAAAAAATTCTTTTTTTTCCTGAAGGAAAGGAAAACGGGAGGCATATGTCTGACCTACAGGTTCTGAGAGCCTGTAAATCCTAAGCCAGAAATTACAGAAAAAATGATACTATGTAATTGCCACAGCGTAGGTTTGCACTCAGACATGAGGATCACAGTTCTTCCTTGCTTCTTAAAACCGCCATCCTGCCCATCTGTTTTCTGAACCTTTTACTTTGGCAGCACTGAATTTGGCCTCTTCCATGGAACTCTTGCCATGAAGAATTCTATTTTCTGAGATACAAACCCAAAATACTGCTGCACTAGAAGTATGGCACTTCACAAGAGGATGATTTTGTTCACCACTACCTTTAAAATGATTAGAATTCAGCAAGGAGGGCATATATTATTTTCATGCTAACAGATAAAATACTTGATGTTCCCCCAGTTAGAAGGTGTGAAATTGCTGAAACGTAAATTCAAGTAATACAACTATTATTACATGACAGTAGAGAAAACCTTTTAAAAACTATCCAGCCTTTTGAAAAGCAAACACTTGGTTTGCTTAAGGAACTGACATGCAGCTTGGGAGGACAATTCTTATGTATCACATAAGGTACAAGATCTCCATTATTTATTCAGCTAGCTGTTAGTCACAGGTCTGTTTTGAAAACAGTGAAGGGCTCCTTCTGTCTGTGGGAAAACCATAACTGACTCTGCTTTTGTCAAGATTTATATGTCCAAACTGTAACTCTGCTGTCTGAAAAATGCCCGAAGCTTGTGCATAATCCCCGCACCTGCTCTGGCCAGGTTCTAATGACCAGCATAGAAAAGGGGAGAAAGCCTTCCTTGTACCCAAAATGTATATATACAAAAGTGAGTGTCACTTCAGAAACCAGCTCAACATAACAGATTATCCACTCTACTTCTAGAGCTCCTCCTCTCTTTATTTGGACAAATATACATTTGTGTCACTATCAGTACTGCAAACCATCCCTACCTAATGCTACAGAATGCCAGCGATTCTTTTCGTTCCAAATATTTGCACTTCAAGCACAATATTACCAAGCATATAACATGACCAGTTGGTCTATTTTTATTAACAGTCTTAGTCATTCTGCTCACAAAGTGCCCTTACATCCTCTTTGTAACCCTCTTAGATCCTTAATCCAGTTATAGGCACTGTTTCTTATCCCCAACTTCAACCCAGTAAATAGATAAATGGACAAAAATATCAAAAGAAAGAAAGAAAGAATGATAGGTAGATACATAGATAGATAGATAGATAGATAGACAGACATGTAGATTTAAAAAGTGTTTTTATGAGAAATATAGTTTCCTAACTCTTATAAATTAAATAGGGTTTTTTTTCCTTATCTTTTGCTAGGAGCTGTTTTCCTGAACAAACACTATTTTTTGCTTTTTATGATATATGATCTAAAATGGAAATATTTTCACATAATTCTGATATGGACCTAATTTAATGTTCTTGGAGGGCTGATGGAAAAGTCATTCAATTCAATTTTTTGTTCTATTTAGAAAATGTATCTAGAGTATGAAAACACAAAGGTGAAAGTAGATGGTGAAAGTATGTGGATTCTGTCCTGGATAAAGAGCAAAGAAGAACCATGTAGACATACAGCCACAACACCACTCCTGCATGTTGTGACAATGCTCATGAGAGGAGATTACCACCTTTTCTGCCTAGTAAACACCAGGCTGGTAAGATAAAATTCATCAGAAAAGTTCTTCTCACTGTATTCAGTAAATGATGTGCCAAAGGCAGAAAGAATCTATCCAGGTCTCTAGGAAGTTAAAAAAAAATTGTCCTACAGTGAAAAATAAATTTGGAAGACTGAGGAGAGAATAATCTTCTAGGTATTAGATGCACAAGGATTTTTAAAGAAGCGGTTCTGCCTTCCAACCTGGTGGTTCATACCACAGCAAAGATGTGTTTGCCTACACGTGTAACTGCTGGTTACAGCTAGAACTGTAACAGCTCTGGTAGCTGCATTATCAGCTTATGGCAATTCTGGTTTGCTCCAGAAGTCACAGTCAGATTACATGAGTTCACACTGAAGAATAATCAGTTTTTTCTTGAATGCAAAAACTCAAGCTCATAAGCAAAACGACTAGGCTTCAGTGAGTTCAAATTCTGATCTGTGAAATGTAAAAGAACTTCCACCCAGAGGGTGCATTAGATGCAGGTTGGATTTTCAGGTATAAAGTTTGAAACTATCTATATTAAGAGAGTTAGACTTACCCCAGAGTCTCTTATGCCAAATCTGAAAAACCATCCTTTTATTGTAAACATCTTCTATCTTAAATCATTTTTACTTTTCTCAGGGCCAGTCCTGCTACTTCACCTATCAGCCTTCTTTCTTCTTTCTGGGGTTTGAATCACATTCTGCCAAGCACCAAAGCAGATGTCCCAGACATGGCAGAAGCTTCTAATAAATTATACCAACTTATAGAACAGTAAAAAAGAAATAGAGAAACAGGTTGTTTCTCATGGCTGGGTATAGGGAGCACTGGCTGCCAAAAATAAAACCTTACATAAGCATAACAAACACATGCTATATTTTGCTATAGAATTTTTCACAACCAGACAGACCACATGTAACCACTACAACTATCACAAAAAAGCACTACTGCCTTTCTGAGCTACATAAAGGCACTGACTTCTCTTGTGTCCCTGTTTAACACAATGTTTAATACACTAGAATATTAGAATTGTATTAGAATAATAGAAGTGTATCACAATCATAAAACATAAAAAATCAAAGCACATCAGTATCAAAAAGCTTCTTCATCACATGCAACTCACTTGTCACAATTAGATACTGAATTTTAGGATCTCCTCTGTAGGCTGTGAACAATTTCTATGAATATTAATGGCAACTGGTCACAAGGAAGAGAAAGAATTTGAGATGCCTGCCTACACACTAACAGAAAATGTTTAACTTGTCTTTACTGCAGTGTTGCAAATCTTTTTTCCCCCAAATATTCTAATTAAAACTTTTTGCAGTGGTAATCTATTAAATTTGGCCAGTTAGTTTTTAAGAATCAGTATTTTTGTGGTGACCTCAACTGTAGAATAAGGAAATGAACATAAAGAAAAATATTACTCTGTGTTAAAAGTACTTTTATTGAGCACTATAAATCAGGTACCAGGATACCTCCATTTCTCACCATATGCCTAATTTCTGTGTATAGCAAAGCAAATCCCAGCTAAATGGTATATTTGTATTAAAGTTTCTTCTTATAAGGAAAAATGCATAGGAAAGTGTGCAACTACTTATGTCTGAAAGTGTGTTCATCTAAAAACTGGAGACTATACTTACACCTAGTCTCAGTTTTCCCCAGTGAGATACTGCATCATTAACAAAACTGCTAAAACAAGGGAGTTCTTTAGAAAGCAGTTTTTTCTCCTTTCCCTTGCAAGAGCCGTTCTTGACAGACATCATTTCTGAAACATGCTTGCTAATAGTATTCTTCATGCTGTAGGATAACCTGGTTTGTTAATAATTTTGAAGAAAGCATGCAGTGGAATAAATTGATAAAGGTTTAAAAGATACACCCTTCCGGAGCTTAGCTGGTTAAGAGAAATACTAAATCAGTGCTTGCTGATTGCTGAAGCCAACTGACGGGTGGCTTCTATATTTAGGATCCTCCTTACACCTGTCAAGAGACAGAGAGAGACAGCTAGTGAAAAAGAAAGTGTGTGCACCAGAGCAAGCAATCCAGAGACCCATCTCTTGCAACAAGGAGCTAAAAATATAAGCAACAAAGAGCAATAAAGAAAACAGAGCAAAAATCCTATTATTTATATTACACCGCTGCTCTGTGACATGCTGTCAGCACTCTGAACAGGGTACAGACCTCATTAGTTATCAGCAACTCCAGCTTCTAGAGGAAGGCACAGTGATACTCCAAGCTGGATGCAATCCAACTGTGTCAAACCTGGGCTCCTCAGGTGGATCCCTTTCCCTGCCACTCCTTAGACAAAAGCCTGAGGCCTCTGCAGCCACATTTGCATTCCAAAGTGAACTCCATCGAGTATCCATCCCTGTGCTTAGCAATGACATTGGAAATGGGCTTTCCAGCTTTGATTGGCATCTGTCTGAATCCAGGATGCTCTTCCTCTGCTAATCTGACAGCACTTCTTCTAAAATTGATGAATCATAGGTACATACGTGAACATAACAGAAGAAAAATCACCTCAGTTTCCTTAAATAACACTATGCAACCAATTAATGAAACAATCCTATTGCAAAGGCTTCAGATTCCTTTCTTTGTTTTAATAGAGTAACAGTACCGAATTTCAAATGGAAGGGCATCCTTCCACCTGTAGCAGGAACTCGCTTTCAACAGATGGATGCTACCTTCCTCCTACCTGAGATGCACCACTCCTTTCAAATTTCTGATCTCCCAGTAAACAGAAATATATGGGTTTATATAGATTAGGGATAAAGAAATAGCACTGCTGGGAAGTAGAGAAAATCCTGCTATTTTTACACATATACCCCTCTCTAAATCCTACATGGCAATTCCTAACCAAAGGAACCAAACATCACTCCACCTTCCCTGACTCATAACAATCCAGGTAACCTGTTAAATAATATCTGATGCTATTTTTTTTTTTCAAGAAAAGGAAACCAAATGGCCTTTAAGTATTTCCCAGTGTTCAACAAACTATATCTATTGCTGGCCAAGGTTAATTTATGCTTCAGTAACTATTATTTTCTCAGAAAACACACTGAAAAGCCTTTTTTTCCCATCAATAGCAGATGAAATCCATATTTATTTGCCAAAAATTAATGATGTGGGTGTATGAGGGAGAGAAAATTCTCGGTCCTCATGAAAGATGTTAACTAATTATAAATGTGGATGTTTCAGTTTGGACACACAGCATAGGCAGCAACTGCAGAAATACCTCTGAATTTTCTCAAAAGTAACCCTAATTATTTGCCTACTGGCTAGCTTTAACCACTAGTCAGAAGTTACACTTATCTGCTGAGTGTATGTAACTAATGTTTATGCAGATATTAACTTTAATTACACAGAGGCAAGAGCCAAATGAATATAAAAACACATGGAAGATAATGAACTTACATTCAGCTCAATAAAGAGCTAAAGGCTTGCAAAAGAAATCTGTGTATGATCCACACACACATACAGTAGTTTCATGCACCTGACTGTCACAGGAATAATTTCAAACTATATAGGGTAAAATTATGACTTTGCTGGTGTCACATGAGTTTTGCCATCTACATCCATGCATTTCCCCCATAATTTAAAAGACAGAGGATTAAATGATTCAGTACTTGGGGCAAGTCAGATTCAGAGCAAGGGGTTGTGCCTGGCATGGTGAAGAGTGGCAATGATGTGTGGTGTAGACCAATTAGCAGAGGCAGAGATAACCATGCCATATACCTAAGGTAACAGTCACTAGCTGCTTATAAAAGGACTTTATAAATTTAGGTTTGAAGTACAGTCTATATTTTTGAAAAGCTTTTCTTCATGCTTTCTTTGGAGGTCATATAGATTAATATTCGAGCTTTTGTATTTCTGTAGTTAAGAATATCCTACTAGTTATCCCATACTTCATAATGGGAAAGCATAATACTGCTATATGGTCTCAATAACATTGCCAGCACAGAGAAATACAGCAAAACCTGTATCAACTATTATAAATTCACATGCTACTCCCACCCAAACCAATGGATCTCAGTGTACTCATACTTAGGACTTGAGCCTGAATAGCTGTCAACAGTTCACTGAAGGTGAGATACAGAAATTTAAGTCTCTTCCACTGATCATAGTCTGAAGACAAAACGGGTCCATACTAGATGTACTGTTACAAATAATCTATCTCCTTTAATAAATTGGATGTGCACAGTCCTAGAAATATTTTTTTTTCCTATCTGTCACACGGCCTGACTGTTCAGAAATATTCACGTGCAAAAATAACTGTAGGATAAGAATGCTAAGAGAGAGATTTATGAAGTTTCATGAAGTCCTAAAGGATGAAAACGTACATTTAAAAAGCACTAAGAGCATTGTACTAAATATTGGGCAAACTACTGCTGTGTCCTACCTGTCACTAATGGTGTCACCCGTGACAGACATTATACCATTCTTCTGGGTGCTAAAGCCATGTCTCTCCTATATTGATAACTGCAATGAATACATAGGAGAAAAAAAAATATATAGAAAGGTTTGACTGTTTGCGTCATGTTAGAGGTGCACACACATTAGTACACATAACATTACCCCTGCCATTACTTATTCCCCTATAGATATTATTAGGGAAAACCCTTAGGAGACATAAAATATATTGCTTTATCTTTACTAGGGATGCTGTTTTCCCTTTTTTTACTCCTAAGTTTCTGTCACACAGAATACAGGGCTGTTCCTTGTTTGGAGATTTCAAATATTGTGTCGATAATAACAGAGACACATGCACACGATGCATGCAGTGCTGCGGTTTGAGGCGTGTACACAGGAAAACTCAGTCACCCAGCCTGACATACTTCATTCATATATGTCAAACTGAATCATACACAACAGATTCAGCCATATTAGAAAATAGATTCAGAAATGCATAGAGATATAAAAAATGATGCAACAGATTATATTCTGTACAGAATTTCTATGAATTTTTGAAATTCTTTTACCACCACTCAGAAAACACGGTTACAGACCATTTCCATGGAGCTTTACCATTATTTTGTTCCACTGCTTGAGAACAGAAAAGGTCAAGCTTAATATCATTAAAATGTATTACCTAAGACAAAAGTGAAAGCTAGTCAACGTCACCATGCTTCTCTGGAGTAGATTGGCACCAAAGGCAACATCTATAGAAGCCTTCAAAATAATCTACAAATCTTCTGCTAAAAGAATAATTCAGAAATAATGTAAGAACAGATAGAGTCATAGAACAATTTGGGTCAGAAGGAACTTTTAAAGGTCATCTAGTCCAACTCCCTGCAATGGGCAGGTACATCTTTGACTAGATCAGGTTGCACAGAGCCCTGTCCAAACTGACCTGAAATGTTTCCAGGGAATATGTTTTATCAGAGTCATTTAGTAACAATTTCTTCAGATCAAGTATATAAGTCAGTACTTGATCAAAAAATCTGAAAGCCTACAGTAGAAATATTTAGTCTCATATTATGACACCATTCCATACTTATACTTTTTAAGTGAACTTAAAAATGAAAAGGTTTTTGGCTTTTTTCCTTTTTAAAAATGTAACAGTTGAAAATAAAAAAGTTGGGAAATGGAAAAAGTACTGTCCAGCTCCCAAGTAATATAGAAGAGAGATTTTGCTCTTTCAGATTTCTCTTCAGTACAAATTTAGAAGCGTAACATTTCAGAAGCACCATGATAGCTTTTAGAGAATGGATCCACAAGATACTTAGATGTAATATCAAGGCATTTTTTATATTTAATCTGAATTTTCCTCACTTTACCTTGCAGGCTAAAGTCTGTGAAGTAGCTGATAACCTGAATATGACTTCATCTTTACCACAATTTTAATAGCAATAAGAATTCAGCCCTTTATTCTGCTTCAATATGTAATAGCAAACATCAGCACTTACACAGCATATTACATTTTGAAAGCATTGTACAAACAATTCTCCATGGCCTTTTGAAGAACTCACTGATGAAGGAGAAAACTGGGTAAGAATAAAAAAAACCAGACCTCAAAACTCATGTATTATTGTAAATAAATTGTTTGCAAGCTTTAATCCAGTCCCAACTTACAACTTTGAAACCATGTATATTCAAATCAAGTCTAGTTTTGAGATGCATAGAATTGAGCTTTTCTTCTAAAAAGAAAAGGTAAGCAGCAATGATAAACATTACATTTGTATGGAGGCAGACAAGTGGTGGTGAATTACTTGAGCTGATAGAAAAATGGGGTGGCCATTAGACTGCTGGCTTTAAAGCTCCTGAGAATTTTTTTTTTACTGTATCATTTCAATATCATTTCAGACTCTCAGAGAACTACCCAAACAATGTAAAATAACGACACTTCACCATAAATAGCCCTTATTTTTGCATTGATTTTGTTTAGATAGACATTGAGTGCTAAAAAGATTGTGTAATTGCTGCACTCTGAAAACAGACAGCATTATCAGCCAAGAAAACCTTCATTAGTTCATTATCCAATTTTCCCAGGTGAAAGAAATGTTGCATGGAGAGTGTGTGTCTGTGTCAAATCACATAGTAACAAACCACAAACTGAATCTATCTAAATTACTGTTGAATTAGAACCTCTGTTTCACAGCAACAAACAAAATTGTGTCCCTCATGCAGCCTAGATTTGCCTACCAAATATTTGTTTAAGAACTTTGGAGTAAAACACATTTAAAATACTGCAAGTTTTGTGGGGTTTTTTGTTGGGTATTTGTCTTTGTTTCTGGGTTGTTTTTTTTTTTAAGTAAAAAATGGTTTAATTTATTACTTTGCAGACATTGTAGGAATGTTTCATTATAAGTAATGAAGAATTTTATTTTATGCAGTCTTTGAGTGGTATTGCAGATGATCGTGGTGTACAGATTACCTTTTTGGCCATTAAGAAAGCATTGAGTAAATTCTATCCAAATACACATCCCTAAGTATCAGTGTAGGAATTTTGGATCTAGTACACCAGAAATCTAAAATATAAAGTATTGAAATCTGTTAAATTTGGGTATTGTTGCTTACAAAATCAGCACACAATTAAATACAGAGCTAGACACACAAGAAGATTGATTTTTTTCAACCATGTAGGTAACTAGAACAGCCAGTATTTCTCTGGTATATCACTTATATTTCCTGTTTGTTAATTTTCAGGAAAAATAATTCCTGCCCAGAGAGAGGCTGTAGTACCAATTACTGAAGTCGCACAGCATAAAAAACATGGCATCAACCAGCGATCTCTCTCTCTGCAGTGAAATGAGATCCTAGCGATACAAAAAATCTAAACATCTCAAAGTACCTCTTTGAACAGAATACTTCCATCATAGCTTTTGTGTTCAGAGAATAGCTTTGGCTAATAAATTACTTTCAATCCTCAAAGGCAGATGCTTCGACACTCTCTCCGTGTAATGGCAACTATTACTAGTTTTACATTGCTAGAGACAAAGTGTCTCACTTGCAGCTTTACCAAAGTTATCTACAAAATATACCAGTCCTAGAGTGGGGTTGCATTTTGAGTAACATTCTCAATGAAAGGTGTTTCCAGCAGAAAAAAAATTTGGTTTTGTAACTGAAAACGGGATCACAATGAAGATATTATAAGGAAAGCAATTTAAGACTCAAGGCAGTTTCTTATCTCGCTATTCCTAGTTTTCAAGTGTTTAAGCTTTCTAGCAGTCTAACTTACTTTTAACTTTTTTAAAAAGTTTTTCTAAAGGGTTTTTTAAAAGTGATCATCATATTATTCTATAGAAACATTATTCCCTCAGAGAGTAATGGGACAATTGTTGAGTAGAATACTATTCACTAAAAAGAAATAGAACCCCAGTTAATGAAATATGTGGAACAAAATATTTAATCATCAATGTTTAACCTGTATTTGCAATGCTATAGCATCACTAATGAATATATAAAGTGTTTGTAGAAGCATGGATACCTACAAGAATAACTGAGCATGTTTGTGCAAGACTACCTTGCAGGCCGTAACAGTACTTTATTCTATCAATAAATGGAGTTATGAAAGGAAAAAATGCTATCAGCAAAATACCTGCAAGCAAACTATTGTTCCATACATCCACTGCAATATTCTTTATGGTCATTTGTTAACTGAAACTTTCACTATCCATGCAGGGAAGCGATAGGTGTTTTTAATCCTAATTTTGCAGGCTGGGAGAGTGTATCTATACAAGGAACATATATATAAGATGAGTAAAGACACTGGCTTTTGCTTCTATCAGCAAAGCAGCTATCATATCAGAATTTTACCTCATGTCCCCATAAAGCATCAATATAATCTTTCAGAGTAAATCCAGCTTCACTGAAAACAAATATAAAGTTTGTCTTTAAATTTCTTGCTGATTTTAATCTTAATTACCAGAAAACTCAAGACTTCTTACCCAAAGATGAATGAGTTACTCAGTTGTGCATAATGAGAGGTTAAATTAAATAACTTCTATCATTTCTACCATTCTAAATTAAGCTCTAAAACTAATTGCTTAAGAAGAAAAAAAACACAACCAAAAATAAAACTACAAAAAAGTACATTCGTGAAAGCCACTTAGAGTTAACCTGCACACTACTAGACGTTGCAGAACTTTGAAAAGGAAAGTATTTCTTCCTTACAATTCCACACTTTTATGTAATGGAACAATGTTGGCTCCTAATCTGGGGGGACATTTTTCAGTGCCTTCCAGCACATTAAGAACTTCTTTTTTACATGGATACTTGCTCAGTAGGGCACAGACAATGAAGTGGTGTCAGAGCTTATAATTTAAAAGGAAGACAAATGACCAGATCTGATATCACACACAGTTTCCTTGGGATATCTTACTATTCTCCTCTGCAAAGCCTAATACAATCATGTATTACATTTTATTTTATGTAATTTTCACAATCAGGCCTTGACAGTGATGACTCATTCTGTTGCAATGAAACCTGTATGTGTTCAATCAGAAATTATTTTATGTGGATTCATCCTTGCACTCAGGATTTAAACGATACAGGACTGATATTCATCATGCTGAAATTACACTGGTGCAAGGAAGGATGAAATTGGGTAGCCAAGCATTTCCAAAGACATTTAGTGTATCCTAGACATACTCTTAGTCATGCACAAATCTCTCATGTATTTCTAATCAGTCAAAAGAGACCACATTCTGTCTTCAATTACCACAAACCTTTTCCCCGTGTGTATATTACACTGAAATATCCTTAAGACATGTTCCTGCACATATTAGTGATTCTCTCCCAGCTTATATATCTACCACATAATCTAAAATATGTTCACAACAGATAAAAAATCTGATCAAGAAGATGCTAAGGCAAAAAAAGTACCCCCATAAATTACAAAAAAA
>VZTE01004035.1:125421-151125 GCA_013397775.1 Eulacestoma nigropectus | reverse complement strand
AAAAAAAAAAAAAAAATTGTAAGGACTACGCTTCTATTGCTACTGTCTGTAGCAAGCAAAAATAATTGCAATGAAAACTATGTCACTCCTGCTTAAAAACTGAAGAGTCTCGGTGATTGCCAGGTAATTAGTGATTGCTGGTGATCATCTTAGGCATGCTACTAGTCTGTAAACAGAAAAAAACCCATACTTTTTTTACCATCTTATAGAAACAGGACACTTTGCGTGATTAAAGACTGATTCAAGCAGGATGACAATTTCGCTGTCATTCCCATTTTAGAAATATAATAAAACCACCAGTAGCCTGTGCTTCAAAAGAAGCAACAGATCAAATCAATGGACTTATGTCATGAGCCCTTGGCTAGTTTTCTATCTAATTATTGTCTCTTTTTCAAGTACGAAATATTCACAATACAAATTTCAGAAGATCCCAGGATCCACAGCTCCCAGTGCTTTCCACAGTGGAAAAGGAATTGGCACGACTGGCAAAGGAGTGCAATGAGCGCGCGGCGTAGGCACGAGTCACACACTGGCTTCTCTTCACGATACTGTCTGCAGATTTTGCTGACTCCTGTTAGTTTCTAAAAATGCTGTTAAGCTTATGTTTTGCAATCTGTGTACATTCAAGAAGTACAGATCGTGGGGATTAACTTCTTCCAGATCTCCAGATCACAAGTTACCAAAAGAAGCAGATATGATGGTACCTTTTCTACAAAGATTCTATTAAGAAACCACTTTGAGAACCAGGTAAACCAGAGGTATCATCCATCCGGGAAAGGTTTGGTCATGTAAGTTTCTGAGGTAAAGTGGGAATATAGCAAACATACATCTTAATAAACTAGGCTTAACAGCTTAACAACACTTTTCAACTACAGAAGGCTTTAGAGGCATTAGCTAACAAATTAATCTTGACACTAAACCCTTGCCTGACTAAATGGTAAGATACTGAAGTTTCCTACTTTACTGAGAGAAATTAATATCGAAAACTTAGGTACAAAACTTGAGAAATAAGGCAAGGCAGATAAAGAGAGGCAGATAATAATAAAGAGAGGCATTTAATGATAAAAACCTCAGCCATGGTACATAAAATTCAGGACGTACATCACAGAAAACAAAATAAGAATATTTGTGATTAAACAAAAGTAAATTACAGAGTCTACTGCCTTTTCTTTTTTTTTTTTTCTTTTTCAAAACCGGTACCATTGAATTAATTTCTAACAGAAGTCTCAGATCAAGAAATACTGAAATACTTCCTGCATTAAGAAACACACACACAGCTAACCAACCTAATGTTGGATACTTTCCACAGATGATGAGGATGCAAGAAGGTTCATTGCTCACTACACTTAGTTTCCATCCCTACATGAATTATTCTTCTCTTTGACCTGTCTACAAAAAAAATCTAAAGAACTTGTTACACCCATACATAAAAAATAATAAAATTACAAGTGAGGCTAACAGAAAAAATGGATGTTCAATAATATCTGCAGAAATTACTCTACTTACCAATGAATAGTATATTGTGTATTATAATTTAATCTACTTAAATCAATTGAAAGAAAACTGCCATATACCACAAAAAAAAGGAACTTCAGCATTAACATCTTCATGAGAAACCACCACATTTCTGGATTAAATTCACAAAACAGAATTTTGAGGGCAGAGCATTCCCCAAATAAAAGAGCATTGCCTCCTAGTATAATGTTGTATTTAGGATCCACAAGACTTCTACCAAATAGATTACCCCAATCCACACTGAGGGAAAATGATTACTGTGGGGCTTCATTTACCCATTTAAAAAATAAACCATTTTTATCACCTGTCGTCCACATCAGAAGATTATTAACTAAAATTTGCCTTTTAGTGGACTGTTGTACTTATCCCTCAGCATTTTGGTTGGTCTCATGGGACATTGGATCTACATGTGCAGGAGTGACCTGTTAGAGTAAGGGAAGGAATAGTAAGAATCCTAACTTTGTAATTCATACTTCCTGTCATCTCTTTTTCATTACTCCTCTCCTTCCTGCAGTGTTGATAACACAATTCATCCATTTCAGACTTCAATAATCTTCGACAGAACAGCTTCCGTGACTCAGTTCCCTTTTATGGAAAAGGTCAGACTTTCTAACCAAGAGTCAACATATACATAGTGTGGCAAATTTCTGCTCATTTCAAAAATGAACAAAACTTCCCTTTTACTAGTTTATTTAAGACTACCTTAGTGTATAAAGAAAAATGCAGCACGGTATTAATAGTGACAACTGAGAAAAGTGGCATGACTTGATTTAGGTTTTAGAACTGCCCCACCCTCAGCTACATAACTTTTGTAACTTTATTTTTATGCCTACCTGAAAGA
This sequence comes from Eulacestoma nigropectus, assembly GCA_013397775.1. Lineage (NCBI taxonomy): Eukaryota > Metazoa > Chordata > Aves > Passeriformes > Eulacestoma > Eulacestoma nigropectus. The sequence goes on along the minus strand of VZTE01004035.1, from coordinate 148,769 downwards.
ATCTTTATTCCACACTATCAAAATATAATAAAAATCCCAATAAAGATAAGGGTAGGAGACATATAACTGGGGAACATTTTAAGCTTCTAGGCCGGTCTGGTGGGAACCCACACAGGGAAAATAGGAGCACTTCAGTTCAAATCCTGTTTGGATGAATCAAGTCTAGCTTTTCTCTTTTAAATAAAAATTAACATAATTTATCATGTGATTGCTACAAAAACTAGACCATGGACTCAGCAACTCCTTTGTGTTCTTACTTAATTCTCAAATCAGGCCAAAAGTAAATTAGATTTTATTATAATGAATGAATTTGGGAGACTTTGCTCACAGATTTCAACTGAAGCATTTTTTGCTGAAAAAAGGACCACTAATCCAATGTTACACTACGTCCATGTTACATCTTATAAAGGCTGTGCAAAAATTATTCTTAGTTCATATGGTCCTTAGGACACATTTTTTTTTAAAAAAATCTTCTTATTTCTGCATTTCTGGCTGAACATTCATGGTCCTGGAGAAACAAAGGAAATTTCAAAAAAAGAAAAATTCTTAAATCACTATATAGAATATCTGTTACAAAATCAACTATAGTTCTTACCCTATCCAACTCTCAAATGAGGGGGAGTGAGAATGTAATTTAAAGAGGGTGAAAATCCAATAAATCACTTTTTATAATAGTCAGCAATATTACAACTTCACATTCACATTCCATGGTTATTTCAGGCCTGCCTCAGATTAAAAAAAGTCTGATTTTGAATTACTGTAATTATCTGCAAAAGCTTGCTGATTTGTTGATGCAAAATAATGTCAATCGTTTTCATAAACTTGTTAGAAAGTTTGTAAATAAATTGTAAAATATGATACAAGGAACAGAAATTCACTCTTTGTCATCAGTTTGCTGTTGGCATGCAGAGAAAGGTGTTGTAAGGAGCAATATAAGCAAAAACCATGGTCTTCTCCCTGCTGTCATTAGTGTAAGATTCCTTAAACAGTGACCCATATTCCTGTCACAGGGTGGCTGTGAAAGAGAGAGTCTATCTTATATTTCACCCTGAAAACTTACTAAGTTTGGAAGGAAGGAGGAAAGGAAGGAAGATGTGAAACACTGAGTTTGCTTAGAAGCAGAGTAGGTCAAAAAATAGTTTGGAAAGCAGTAGAGGAGGAAAAGAAAAATCCCTTTTGAGCTGAATAGCTGCAGGCACATGCCATTAATTTTAGCTATTAAAAAGTGCTGAAATGTATTTTGAAAATCTTCACTCTTGCATAGATATTTCTGATAGTATCAATGGGACTTTTCTCATTCCAGAGTACAAGTAGCATAGTCTGGCCCTAAATTGAGAATATACAACCCATGAACATTACTGAAGTAGAAGTGCAGTTGACAGTAATTTCACTGTCAGTGTTATGTATTTCCAACTTAAATGTGAGCCGCTCCTGCAGCGTTACTGTGTGCATTCCACAGTACTGCATAACATAAAAATCATATTCTGCAAACAATATTGAATCCAGTTCTCTTTTACTATCAGAAATCAGGAGGGCAAGAAGAATCATAACTCCCCTTAACAGCAATGACCAATTTGCTACAGTTGGCAATAGCACAACTGATGCAAAATTTGGCTCTTGGTCTGATCCTACAGAACACAGCATTGCCCTATGCATGTGTGAGGAAAGTTGAGTGGGATCAGGCTCTTTAATAGATTAAGCAAGAGAGATAAATCAGAGCTGTAATCTCAAATGCAAATCATTTAAGTATTCATTTATACCTGTCTTGCAGCAGCTGTATGGGGAATGAAAAAGCTGATGCAGGACTGGACTAAGAGTGATCTAAGACAGAACACATATGCGCTGCCCAAGGCTGGAGACACAAATGCAGTTATATTGTTTTGTACTTCCTATTTTCTGTGCATTTTCAAGGTGTTAGCTATGTTTTATTTTTTTTTTTTTACCAGAACACTAAGGACACTGAGCTGTCATTCTTTCTATCAAGAAGTCTGATTCAGCGTTTGTGAAAGACGTAAATTAATTATGGCGTCTGGCTTTACCAAACTGTAGCTATGGTCCAGTAATTTTATTCCAGTGTTGTTTTCTGGTAAATCTTTTCTTCTATTAAAGGAAATCTGTTGACAAGATACTAGAAACCAACATTTTCTGCCATCAAAAATATCACCTTTTTTCACAAAGGTCTTTATGAGCACTCTAAACAGAACATGCAGCTCAAGCATAGGGGATCAAAAGACAAGGTATTGCTGCAAAGAAGTACAAAACAGTCTGGGGCTCAATTCCACTTCTACTATGGTCAGCAGCAGAGAGAATGAGTCATTTTTCTCTATAAAAATGATTCTAAACTGCAATCCCCATCTCACAGAGGTTTAAGTCAAATATTGGTCTAGAAGATAACACTACCTTGGATACGGAATTCTCGCAGAAGGCAAGAAAGGATCAAGGCACAAACATGTCAGTTCACAGTTACCAGTGGGCAACTAGAGTCTGGGCTGTTTCTTTGTTACAAAACATTAAAGCAATAAGAATTTGACCATGCTTCCATCAATTTAAAATGCTCTGCTAGATAAATATTTTTAAGATCTGTACAACAGGCTTTCTATTTAACAATGAATACATTTCAGGCTAATGTGCTGCCAAGCTCCAGCTCTCTTTCTAGCAGCTGAATTCTTGGATAAAATCATTTTGCAGGGTATGAGCAATGCAGTTCTGAAAATAGCATCACTGCAAAATGAAAGATGGGAAGAACCTCTATAATGCTGATTTATTTCAATGAAATTTCATCTTTTATGATTAGTATCTATTTCAATGTTTTCAGCTGAATTTTCATACGTAAATCTATAGAATTTGTTAATTCTGTGGCTTCAGCATAAATGCCTAGGAGAGAAACAAATAAAAAAATTGCCCATTCACAATTTACATCATAAAATATGTAAAACAGAAAAATGCTATGTGGATCTAAATATTTTGCATTTATTATTACCATATGTACAGGGACATTAAAAAAAAAAAAAAAAGAATAACAACCTCCTCCCCACCACATAAACAAAAAAATCCCACCAAAACACCAAAATAAACACCACCAATCAACAAGCTGTTTCACACTTATTCTAAGTATGTTTCCACTAGAAGAATGGATTGGAGCAACACTCTTTAAAATATCAGTGGGTTTAAGCATCTTGCATAATGCTCAGCATTTAGACATGTGCTGCTGAGAAAACACTCAGAGGTGATATTGCACTTCCCTTCTTCTAAGTAGATTACATCTTTTGGCTCTCTTTCCAATTCACTGATAAGAAGGTAGACTTCAGTACTTTATTTTTCTCCTAATAGTGAATATTTTTAAATGGGTTGAGAAAAAAACAATTTTTAAATGAGAAAGAGCCGGATATTTTATAATCCATTAATACAGCAGTCTTTTCTAATTAACATCAGCAGTTAAACTGGCATTCTTCTATGACAGACTTCAAGCTATAAATAGGATTTCATGCATATGAGAGGTGTCAAAATCTGACAGTAGAAACAGATGAAAAGAAAACATCATAAATGTCATCTATCTACCTTTGGCCACTGATGCCAAACAGAAAGAGATGCTGAGCACCAAGCCCAGCCACACTCTCAGCAGGACCTGCACTTGTTAGATCCATGTGCAGAAGCCAAAAATATGAATGTCCCAGTTGTACAAGCCCTAATTCATATGACTCATATAGACTTCCCTGAGTTGTCCTAATGACACCAAAACAGTAAAGATGATTCATACAAGTAAAAAATGGGAATACACAACTTCTTTTCTAAAAATGTCCTGTCTGCATACATATAGATATATGTTCATATATATACTATTTTTATCTTCTTTATATTATCTTTATCCACCAATGTTTTACACCAATTTCTCTAAGCGGCAGATCTGTTTTGAATATAATATATAATGTAATACATACAGAACGAGTGACTGAGGAGGAAAAAATGTTAAAAGATAAAGGAAAGAGAGAAAAGGAATGGCAAAGGAAACTTACAGTGGGGGTAAAAAGAACAGACATTAAGATATATCCACAATGATGTAATAAATACAGAAACAGTCCCATTGATTTTGAAAGGTTTCATCTGTAGGTTTATAAAAATTAAAATATGTTTAGTTTGGATTTTTTTTCTTTTTTAATCTGTGCAAACAGGTTCATTATCAGAAAGGAAGAAGTTGTATCTTTATGTAGTACATTACTCACAATGATATCAACACATGCTGTGCCAAAAGGATACTTAGGAATTACAAGATATACTTAAACTCAAGACTGTCATGATGCAGTATAGAGAAAAGAACAGAAATAAACGGAATTCTCTGCTATCATTATCAGGAAACATACAAACCTTGTATATTTAATAGAAAGTTTTTTTCTGAAATCTGTACAGGTGTGGATATATATGGCTACAAAGAAAGAAGTGATTTGCATACTGTGATAGCAGTAGTGTGGTTATAGTGCCAGGAGTACTGTATACAATATTTTCATCTAAGTGCAAAATATCTGCTGCGTTGCATGTGTGATTGAAGGATTTGGAGTTGCTGTGTTAAAAGTAAGAACATGGTTTCTTGTACCAACAGATCCCTAATACATGACACAATTAATATGATACATTTAAATGGAATGCACTATCCATCAATTAGCAGCTAAGCCTTCTATCTCAGATCAAGAAACAATTACTACTATACTTAAATAGTTTATTAAAGGAAAGTCTTCAATATTTGCAGTGAAATATTTCAACACTGGAAGCAAGGAATGCAATATCACCTGCTCAGATTTTCAATGAAAAATTAATGCTACCATTTCATACAACAAAAACCTTCACCTGAATTCTCTGTGTTTTGCTGTGTGAATATATCAGGGCCTTTTTGCCTTATCAGAAAATTAAAATTAATCAAATTACTGAGATTCTATCAAACAGGCATTGCATAAATGTTCAGCATTTCTTGCTAAGAATACTACATGCTTGTATATTATTGCATTGGTGATAGGGACTTCTGAATGTTTTAATAAAAGCACATGTTAAAATATTTATTAATGCAGAAGAAACAGATGACTGAAGAAAAAGTGATTGCACAATAATGAGTGGTTGAAGAAATCATATACTCTATAGCCCTTTTGCTATGGGCACATTTTTCACACAACAGCTAGGAAATCCTTCTTCCTCAGACCAACTTTTTAACTAAGAGAAAAAAGAGGCTGAAAATAATGGGGAGAAAGCAGGTAGCTAAGTACCTAATATCAGCAAACCTCCAGTTCTTCAATTATTCATATCTTTTCTTTCCTTTATTCTCCTCTCCTGTGTTTTTTTAATTCCTATTTTTAATATTCTTAATATATAATATCTTTTACATTAAGAGCATTTGCGTCACTTCTCTTTGTTCTTCCCCATTTGTAATTTTTAGTAGGAAATGAAACACTGCTATCAAGCCTTAAAAAAGAATAGAAAAATTTTCTCCTTCACCTGTTACATCATTGCTTTTTGCTAAGCAGCTCTCCCTGCATCAACCTGTTGTGTGCTGCCTTCTAAAGAAACTAAGACTTGCTTGCACTTTGGTTCCATTTCAAAGGGGGAATAGTACTATGAAGGATGGACAGTCACTATAGATTGTTTCTGTGATATTTCAATGGAATAACAATGAGAAAAAAAGAGAGCCAACAGCAAGTAAGATTGTGTAGAACATGGAAATGTTGATGACTGACATAATATTCTGAATTACTTTATCCTAGGTATAGTTATAATTAAAGGTATATGTTTCACTGTTGTCAATGTCTATTATCATGACTGTCAATAAAGGTAAATTCCGAAGGGAATTAGCAAAAATAGATGGGGAGACAAAACCTGTTTTAAAAGAATACCACATATTCTTATGTCAAAAAGCGATCTGGACTTCTGTTTGAAATTATACCTATTCTTTTTAGATAGTATTCTTTTAATTTCAGTGGGTTCCATTTTTCTTTCTCTTTTAAACTCAGAAAAATCCAGATAGAAGATAAATTGTAATTAGTTGTGTATGATAACCTTATCAGCTGAGTGAGAAACCGTAAATACGAGAGCTCAAAAAAACCGTAAATACGGGAGCTCAAACACAAGAAAGCAATGAATTAAAAAGCCCTGGGTTTGTATTTTGCTATGCTTGCTTCTACATGGCACATCTTTATAAATCGCAACACAAGAATATTTTAAAAGGTAATTTCTCTTACAATGAAAGGCTATTTTTATTCAACTTAGAAGACATTAAGTGGTTATTCTACTCTTATCTTTGTATTCCTTTCATTTAACAGTGCGAGTATCCCTTTGAGTCTTTCATAATGGAACCGATACTCAGAACTGAATCCAATTATAACAACCTACCAGCAGTACTAATTGGTGGAAATGCATTGCTGGTAATTACTGCAACGCATCCTTGTGCCCAGGATGAACGACACCAATAAATTCTAACCAGTGTTAAACAATAAGGAAAGACTACCATTAGCACTGGTTTTCTTATGTAAATGCATTAAAGTGAGTCATCCACTTAAAAGTTACCTACTAGTAGCTTTAACCCAGATTCGAGGACTAAGGTAAGCACTTCAAAAAATCAACCAAACAAAAAGAATATAAAAATAATGAGGTGAGAGAGAAGAAAAAGGAAGAAAACAGGATCATACAGTGCTTTGTCGTGGTTTTCTTTTTTTCCTATCTGTAGGCGAATCTTCAATATGATGTACTGGCTTCCTTTTGCCTTTCTTTTATTGCATCATTATTATTTGATCCTTGCACTGCTCTGGGCAACACTTTCATGCTAATAATTCTGCAGTGCTTTAAAGATTTCTATCTCAGGGCCAGGCAAAGCACCGAGCTGCGTGCACCGCGAGCATCCTTCAGCTCTCGCGAAGGTATTTCTGACAAGCAACGATCTGCAAGGCCAAGGCTGGAGAAAACAGTTCCTCAGCTGTGTGGCTTTAAGCGTGCGAAAGCCCCTCCGGCGAGACCCACGCGAGCGCACCCGCGGGCCCACAGCAGCCCCGAGCCCCCGCGGGTGCGCTGGAGCCCGGCCAGGCAGGAGGGAGCCGGAGCTCGGGCTGGGAACTCCCAGCCATGCCCGCCTGCCCGCTTCCCACGCCGGCCACGGAAAGGCAACGAAATCCGCCTTCTGTGTGGATTTTAGTAAAATTGCGAAAGTTTTCAGGTTTTTCTGTAAACGGTGTTGCAACTCCATCCAGGCTGGAATAACCTCTGTGAGAGGAAGGGGCGGACTCTGTGTAACTCGAAACTTTCTTCTCGGCAAGGATGACCTGACCGAGTGTATTTGGGAGCCGCTCCGGAGCGGGATTCCCAGCCTTTACCTCAAAAGTCCCGCCGCCGGCCGTCACCGGCGGGATCTTCTGCTACCCTGACTCTTTTCTAAGCAAAAGCTGCCGAAAACCTACAATTTTTGCCCGATCGCCACTTTCCTCTCGGTCTAACTTGATTTCTCTTTGTATTGTAGCTGTCCCTGGCGCCGAGGAGCGCCCCCGCCTCGGCCGTGCCCCCGCCCCGGACCCCCAGACCCCGCCGGGACTTACGTGGTGGCCGAGGGGAAGGGTCCCTCCGAGGAGTGGTTCATCACCAGGGACTGGAAAAGTGTCAGGCTAAAGACCAGCAGCCAGCCAGCAGCCATCTTCCTGATCGAAGATCGATCCCCCTTCCCCAAGTCGGCGAGACGGCAATAATGATAAATTCAATTATCGTGTGTGTGGCGGTGCGGGGGGGCCGTGGTTCTTTAAAGCCTCCTCCGCTCCCCTCACCCGCCCCCTCGCAGGCGGCGCAGCCCAGAGATGCGCGGAGAAGACGGAGCGCGGCCGAGGGTGGGGAGGAGGAGGAGGAGAAACGATGGAGATCTGTGGGTGGAGTGGGGGAACAGGCGAAACAGAGAAAAGAGAGAGAGCGAGAGATACTCCACTCTCTGCTACTCCAGCAGCAGCTCCAGCTTCATCTGATCCGCCGCCATCAGCGCTACTTTTGTAACAGATCCTACTCTGCGTGTGTGTGCGCGCGTCCGTCCCTGATTTATTCCACTGATTGCAGAGCAGAAAGAGGAGGAGAGAGGCAGGCGGGGTCGCGGCTCCTGCAAGAAGAGGAGGGAAGCTGGGGAGAGAGTTAGAGACGGGCAGATCGCTGCCGGCTCCTACCTTCCCTGCCGGCAGCGGGGAAAGTCGGGGCGCGGAGCGGGGGCGGGCGCCGGGCCCTGCGGCGGCCGCGCTCCATACAAGGCGCCCAGGAACTCCCGGCCGGGCCGCCCCGGGGCCGCGCTGCAGCCGCCCCGCCCCGCCCCGCGCCGCCCGGCGCAGCCCGCACGCTATTTTTAAAACCGCTTCGTGCCTTATTTTAATTCCAGCCCCCTCCTCCCTTCTCGGCGGCAGCAGCAGCCGCACGCAGCCTGTGTGCCACCAGTCTGGGCTGCGATTTAAATAGATATTTTATGGATGCATCTATAAATGCCGCTCTCCCCGCGGCCGGCTGGAGCAGCGCTGCTCAGCCCCGCGGAGCCGGCCCGGCCCCCGCGCCGCCGCCCCCGCCCTTTGCAGCGTCCCGGGCCCGCAGCGTCCCTGAGCGCCTCTGGGAAGCGGCCCCGGGGGCATGGCCGGGAGTCCTCGGGCTTCACCCGCGCCTCGCGGCATCGCTAATCCATATATTCATTTCAGATCCCTCTGGAAATTCAGAGGACGCATTCCCTCTCCCCTCCTTTCGTTTATCCATGTTCACGCACACCAGTCTCTGTGGCAACTATATGTTCTCGGTAAAAATGCAGAAAGTAATCCAGGGAAAAATTTCTTAGCTTATCTGCCAAAGCATTTAAAAGTTCAGTGACAAATTTGATTTTCTTTTCAATCTGTGGGTTGGTTTTCTTTGGTTGTGGTTTTTTTTTTTTCTGTTTGTTTGTTTGTTTTGTGGGTTTTTTTTTTGTTTTTCTTTATGTGCTTACATATTTATATTTGAATATTTTTATTTGGTTCAACAGGTGAAAATGAAAGAGCAGACAGTCTTCACGTTGTTGTCACGTTCTTTTGTATTTAAGGATCACATCATCTTGAATGTATTAACTCACAACAATTTCTATAAAACAGGAAAGTGCTCATCTCTATTTTAAAGGTGGCAAAGGGATCAAAACTGAGATGCACAAATGAAGAATTGAGTGTTCACATTTTGAGCCCAGGCTCAAAGCCAGCACGATATTTCAGTTGCAATCTGTAAAGCATGCAGTTGTGGGTTTACATTGTTTCTGGATTGGAGCTGGCACTTGGGAGATGGTGGGAAGAACTCCCAGTTGTCTTCACCTATCCACCTACCTATAGGTACGTAGGATTCAGGGTTTGGATGTAAGTCCGAAATAGCATTTTCTAAAATGATTCTGCAGCCTTTAGACTCAAACTGTTTGAAGAGTATCTATAGCCCAGCTTTTGTAGGGCTCCATAGGCCTTACAGTTTTGCCACATGAAAGGGCAGTGCCTTGGATGCTTACCTGTAACTGCTCACCTGAGTACCTCTGCTTCCCCACGGGGATGTCAGGGTAACAGAAGAGTCATGGCCACGTGGCACCAAAGTCCTGCTTCGCATGGAATGTATCGTGAGGAGATCTGGGGTAGAAAGATGTTGGGGAGTGGATTAAAGGTTTGGAGAAATGCACAGAGGAAAGGGGGTGGAAATGTGAACTAGTACAGGTTGCACAAGACCATGACAAATTTACTTCTTAGAGTGTCATTTAAGGCATCTCCTCATTCTTGGGCTTTCATACTAAGAGTAGCATTATCAGTATCAAGTTAACATTAATTCAGTTATGAACATGAATATTGGACAAAAATACTGATTCTGCTCCTTGACAGGACTCTGAAGTTTGGCTCAATTTCATGCCTAAATTCTGCTGAGTTACCGGGAACCAGGTGTTCTTCAGTTAGTTGTGCCCCAAAACACCTACAGTTTTGCAGTAGGCAACACAGTAACAGATTAACACGCTGGCAACACCCCTCCAGAATAAAAGGGAATGCCCCACCTGTCTCCTTCCCTACCTGAAGGATCGAGCATATGCCCATTTCTTCTCTTCTCAGCAGGAGTGTTCATGTTAAATTCCCAGCAGTGCTGCCCCCAAGGGCCTATTCAGCAAGCTGTTGGCACTGAGCTGGGAAAGAGGTGCTCTCCCAGTGGAGAACCCACTGGAGTGGGCAAGCAGAAAAGTACTCACATGTTGGTCTGGGAAAGAAAGGATGCACGTAACTATGCAAACACACACAGGAAATGGTTTCAGTAGGTGAGAATAAGCAAGACCACCCTTACTCACACATACCATTTCAATGTAATGTAAAGGAGACCAGAAGATCAGAGAATGAAAATGTAAGATAATAAATAGATAAGTATAGAGTTACACAGGAATGTTTCTTTCATCATTAGTATAATTTTCTGTAAGCCTACACTTCAGATGCTTATAGAGCTTCTGAGGGCAGTAATTATATGTGCTAATAGTTCCAACAACAGTAACACGTGGCTAGCAATGGAACCGTGCAATGCATGGGTGGATTGACACTCCACCTAGTGCTGTAAGGTCTGGATTGTGACTGTTTCATCAGTACTAATACACAGAACAATAGCTGAAAAGTGGAAAAGATTCTAGAGAAAATACTGCTATGATTTAATAGAGAAATATTCAAAGCTTCCAATCTACTGTGCAATTTACAACTATATAACAAGGCCCTCTGCAAGGTTGTCCTACTCTGAACAGTGTAAATGAATGCCTATGGAGCTCACTGAAACACAGAGATGAAAGAGAAGTTGTCTATATGTGGCTCCAGCATGGAGGAGAAATACACAGGTTTGCTCCAATCAAGCTGGTTGAGGTGTAGAGGGGCAGCCAGGGCTGGAAAATGGTGCTTGACAAGGGCTATGTGGTGTTCTGGGAAGATCTGTGATAGACAACACAAAATCAACCTGCAATCTTCACAGGATTTACAAGCAAACTTGAACTGGAGCCTAGTTTTGAGAAGAAGTGGAATCAAATAATAGTTTTCCTGTAAAATTAAGTGAGGCTGGAAGTCAAGTTTTGAAGTTTTGCCTTTTTTTGAATCTGAAGCTCAGGAATCCAATGCCATCCTGAAGCATGGGGAAAAAAAGAAAGCAGGACTTAATCCCTGAGCAATTTTTTATTTATTAATTGCCCAGTCTTTTGTTCACCTAATTATTTATGGTCTAAAAATTCATTAATTTTCCAGGTATTTAACAGAGATTCAGAATATTTAGAAATAGTGACCTCATCCTACAGCTGTGTATGGATATGAGTAATAGGCCTCAAATGAATTCCCACTACCTTCAACAAGAAAGTGTGATTGACTTAAAACATAAAATTAGCAGAGTTAAGTTTCTTGGTATGTCTTCACCCTCCCATAATGCAGAAAAGAGAGGCACAACTGCAGTTTCATCATGAAGTTTTAAAAAGCCATTAAAGTCTCCTAAACAATTATTTTCTTTACATTTGCTGATTAAACTATTTTCTTTTACAGCCACTGGTTTAAATACATGGCTTGTACTTCACAGTAACATTGCACTGCAGAAATTCTTATAATTTATCTGTGTTGAGATTCTTAAAGATCTATTACAGCTGACAAGTCTTTGTCTTTAAGCACTTGAATGACAAACAACACAAGTAAGTTTTTCTTCATTCTTACTTCACCTCATTATAAATTTATTGCCTGTCATATCTGACCGAGACCCTTCTGTGAAGGAGCCCATGAGCGACAGGTATTGATATAATGAGGCATCTTACAGAAAGTTTGCTTTGTAGCTACTTGGTGGACTTGGCAGGGTTAGGTTTATGGTTGGACTCTTATCTTAAAGATTCTTCCCAACCTAAAAGATCCTGTGATTCTATTCTATGATTCTGCTGAAAGTACTGGGAATCTTTCAACTGACCATGGTAGTCCATATGTCAGAAAAAGAATTCCTATTGCAAAACGACAAAATTTAATTTGCATCGAAGGCTTCTCAGTTCATTTAATCAGTAGCAAGTATTAATTCATGATCAAGCCTTTCTCTTTTAATTTCTGGATATATTATTTATGTTTTTATATATTATTTACACCATGGCAAATCTAGCATAAAAGACAAAGGAGCAGGACCCCTTGTCTCTTAACCATTTTTGAAAAATCCAAATTTATTAGGTTAGCACCAGAACCAAAGTTTTATTAATCTGGTTTTATGCTTGTATATAAACTCATTCTTCAGTAATCAGCATTGTCAGAAAACTTTTTGAAGCCGGCGACAGGTTAAGACAACATCTACAGTGATTGTCGCACTTGTGTGTGAATAGATGGGACGCAGTTATCAAGTGCCTTAAGGGTCTTTTGTAGGGGGTTTATAGGCAATAAATCTGTACTGGCTTTATTCTTTCTAGCCTTGATCAGCATCATGCTGAGCACATTCCCCCTTTGTCCTTGGTGTAACACGTACTTTGCTAGATGGAACCCCCAGATGTTGCCGGTTTCAGACAAAACGTGCTTGCTGAAATAAGGCAAAAAGTGTGACAAGGTCTGCGTGCATGACCCTGGAGAAAGGTCTAAAGCACAAGTCTGATGAGGAGCAGCTAAGGGAGCTGGAGGTGTTTAGCCAGGAGAAAAGGAGGCTCAGGGGGGACCTTATCGCTCTCTATAACTGCCTGAAAAGAGTTTCTACAAAGATGGTGCTCGGTCTCTTCTCATGAGTAAGGAGTAATTGGACAAGCAGAAATGGCCTCAAGTTGCACCAGGGAAGGTTTAGATGGGATATTAGAAAAAAATTGCTCATGAGAAGGACTGTCAAGTGCTGGAACAGACAGACCAGTGAAGTGGCTGAGTCACCACACCAGGAGGTATTTAAAAGATGTGTAGATGTGGCACTTGGGGACATGGTTTAGTGGTGGACTTGGCAGTGCTGGGTTAGCGATTGAACTATATAATCTTAAAAATCTTTTCTGAGCTAAATGATTCTGTGGTTCTGTAGTTCTATGATAATCAATGCGACATACCAAAATACTATTTTCTTCATGGCACGTAATATCTTCTTTATGTCTGTGTTTTACATAAGGCAGGAGGGGGTAATCTTGCTGAGTAGTTCTCATTCTGTTTGCTGATGCAGGACTGACTTGAGAGTGCAGGCAGCCTGATCTCAATTTCTAATTTCAGGGGTAAAAATTCTCTTATTGAAGACTGCACCAGATGGAAATGCAGGATCCAGCCTATTGCAAGTGAGATGAATTGTTTTACATATTTGAATTTAATGTAATTTGTATTGCAAAAACTTTGTGACCTACATCCAGCAGCAAGACAATCAACACTGTTTTGTTCTCACCGTTGCTTTTGTTCATATTTGAGTAAGCATGCTGGATCCAGTAGCAAAACTTTCACTATCTGACATGACTGTTTATGCTTTTCTTGTCATTGTCAGATTTGAGGAAAGCATTCATTCCAATTCTAGTCACTAGAGCAGGGCTGTATGCATTTTCACACTGGAAGGTTTTTTTGTATGTTTGGGTTTTTTGACACTGCAGTTAAACCAACAATAATTTTAGGATAGTTTAATATTGAAACTTGGAGTCCAGAACAATAAATATTCTCTCAGTGAAAGCCAAGAAAAATGTTTTATAACAAAGTGCCAGTCTAAAACTTCATCCATGGTGCTGGTTTTGCTTGATGCAGAGATGTTTTTCTCAGGAGTAGCTAGTAGGGGCTTTGCTTTGGAATTATGTTGAAAACACTGTTGATAACACAGGGATATTTTAGTTATTGCTAAGCAGACCTTACACTGTAGCACTATATGGAGATAGTAGTTTGGTTCTGAAAGTCTCTGTGTTTGTTCTAATATTATCATTAATATGTTTCTGAATTTCAAAGGAAAACAAAATTTTTTGTTCATGAATCACCGTGTTATATTTTACAGTATAATGTAAAAGTGCTCATTGTAAATTTCATATTGATGTTGTGACCCTATTCTCAGAAAACCATAGATGTCAGTAATCTTGCTGGAGAAAACCCTCAATTATAAATGTTAAATTGTGATATGTTCTGAACTTGTAAAAAAATATAACTTCTAAGAGCAGTCTTATACAAATAACATATGTTATATATGGCTGAGATTGACACGATAGTTTTGTACAACCCTGTCTGTTTTCTACCCAGTTCTTAATCTATTCTAACTTAGTTTATTACATCCCTTCCACTGACTTGAAGCATACATAGTTCTTTCTTGAAACCAAATTTATGTATTCTTTAACCTCATAAATCAGATTATTTTCTCCATTTTTCACCCTGTGAGATACATTCTTAACGTCCGTAAATGCTTTTCTAAATGTGAGGATGGGACTCACCTGAAATCCGGTCTCTTAAAACTTCATAGGACTGAAAAAATGTGCATTGACCCACCGGAGGGAGTGGAGAGGTACTCCGTGTGATGGCAACAGAATAATCATAGCAAACCACTATCAGCCAAATGGGATGAAGCCATCTCAACATCTCATACTTACTTAATCCATCTAACCTAATTAACCAGGTGGTTACAAAAGCTGCATTCCAAAGTTACTGCTGAGATTTTACTGCAATATTCCTGCAAGAAAACGTGTGCTGCTGTGCCATTCAGCCACAGATGCTGCCTTTTGGAAGTTCGGCAGGGTAACTAAAGTTTAGTAGGAAGGTTGTATTTGACTCCCTTCTTTTGGAACAGAGTTGTTGCTGTTCCTGTTCTGCATTTGGTGAGATACTCATGGACTGCCTACAACGAGAAAAAGGTTTCCTTTTTTTCTTATCCAGTCGTAGTCAATGGGCATAGACTAGCACCTCCACAGAATGGTTTATCCTATCCTAAAATAGGTTGTTGAGATGGTATTGGTATCCTGTTTAATTTGCTGTATAAACTAGTAGTTAATACAAAAATAACTTAGAAGGAATACTGGGCAGGGAGATGGAGAAAAAATAAGAATGAAAGATTACAGAGCAAAAATAAGACAAGAATAGGAAAGTAAATATGACGAAGGAAGGCTATGCATGTGGAAATAAAGACATGCATATTGTCTTCATTACATATTGTGAAAGGAAAATAAAATTTTTGAAAGGAAATAGATGAGGAAAAGTAAAGTGAATAAGGAAAACAGGAATATGAGGAGGAAAAAAATTATTAGGAAGATGAGACAATAAAGGGAAGAAAAACTGCATGCTGATAAGGAAGAGATGCCAGTAAACAGGAGGGGTAATGAAGAAAAAGGGGAATGAGCTCACCAAGAGAGATATGGTCTACACATACTGATGTGCACTTCTCCACTTAGTTTTAAGAGAATGGCATGAAGAAGTCAAGTCTTCATTACGCCAGGGGAGCACAGCACAGGCTGACACAGCTTTGCCATGTGCTCAATCAGAGCCAGGTGGCCCCGTTAGCTGGGGTCAGACCTCATCTAATGTGCTTTGCCCCTAAGCAGAGATTATTATCAGGTAACAAAGGCCACACAGCTCCTGGCTTAGGAGCACAAGACCCAACACTGGTGTTCAGGGTGAAGGCAGAACGCGCTCCTGTATAACACAATATACCTCAATCTGATAAAACAGCTTCTGCTACACATTTTACACCAGCTGCAAAAATGATTTCAGGAAAATCTTCTGTATACTCATAGTTTCTAATGAGAGAAGCTAGTGGGATAGATGGTAGACTTTATGCCAAGCAGCCTTAAGAAATAATAAAATAACAAATAAATATTTATAATATTCCTTCTTCAATAAAGCCTGAAGACAGATAAGTTCTCTCATCTCTTTCATGATTTATTAAAAATCTTTAATTGGCTGTTCTTAAAAAATTCCAATTTGACTTTTAAAGTGAAAAGTCAAAAGATAAAAGCATCTGTAGGTAAACTTTCACATCTGATCTGCCCATGTCTCTATAATTCAAATGAAGGAATGGATTTAAAAGTTACATTTCAAGCTTCTGCTCTCATTTCAGCAGCAAGTGAGATTTTTATGTTGATCTATTTGAAAGGATAAAGTAAAATTTTTGCATTTGCCCATAATATCTATACGGGTCTAATTCTTTCCAGAATCATGTGCCATTAAGCTATATAATAATGATGTCATTTATTTATATGAGTTAATGCCTCTACAGTCCAAACTATTTCACAAGCCATGATACATCACTATGGTAATGTTAAGCCCCTTTGTTATAATTGTGTCTGTGCAGTCTGCCATTCCATTCAAAGCAACAAAGGGCAGATCTGCACAAACCACTCCAAATGCTGGAATTAATTGTGTTGTAGACTTCATACTGCACTTGCAGATGTTATTAATTACTGCTACTCTCTGTTTAATAGCTGTTTCCATAGAAACTATGATTTTTTTTAAGAGGGTGTGAAGGGAAGTAAGTTGAGTAGTTTTGTTTGTTGGGGTTTTTTTCCCTAAAAGGAGGACAAAGGCAATCTGACTATATTTACCTATAGAAATATATACATATAGGTATAAATCCCCAAACCCTAAGCAGTGCAAGATAAACAAAAAGTAATGACCCAGAGGAACATGAATGTTTTCAGAAGATATCAAGCTACTTAAATGATCAATTACTTAAGTTAACAATCTGCTCTCACTTGATCTTTTTAAGTTTAATCCTAGTTAGTGATTTTTGGCACAATCTAGAAAGTCCAGTGAAGTCAGAGTGCATGCAGGGCAAGCAAACATGGATCTGTGTCTGTGTCCAGGATCACAGATTTGCTAGATACAAACACACTACCAGTGATGATGGCTTAGGACTAAAAGGCTTAAAAACATATATCTCTATGAAGACTTACTAATAAATTTATTATCTTACGTGAATTGTAAATTAACTATATGACTGTGTATCCTGCATTTGAAACGCAGGAACAGAGCAAAGTATGTAGTATATCAGCTAACACACTGAATACCTTTTATCTTTGAGTCATCTCTAAATTCTGTCTTCATAAAACACATGCTCTTTGTTAAGAAGTATTCTAAAAACAGGTAGAATATCCTGGTAACTGGAGATGTGGATAATTTAATATTTACTCTCTACACATATTAGAAGATAAAGTGAAAATAAAAGATTTGTAAACAAAGAATAAAATTACTGATAAATTAAAACTTAACTGTCTCTTGAAACTACCAGGAGGGAAAAAAATTAATATTTATTTTGATATTTCAAGATGATACAC
This sequence comes from Eulacestoma nigropectus, assembly GCA_013397775.1. Classification (NCBI taxonomy): domain Eukaryota; kingdom Metazoa; phylum Chordata; class Aves; order Passeriformes; genus Eulacestoma; species Eulacestoma nigropectus. The sequence continues at coordinate 131,575 of VZTE01004035.1, read as the reverse complement.
TGAAATAACAGAAATATTTCCTTTTACAGTGTAGCATTTATCATATTCTAACTCTAAAATATCATATGAAAACTATAACAATCTGAGCTTATTTCCATCAATAGCTATGATAGAAAACATGACTTTAAATGTCCAGTTCTCCCTCCCTCGAGTACAGAAAACATTTTGTCCGCTTTGAAATGCAGATGACTGACTCCAGGAGTACCACGAGAATTTTTCTTTTCTATGGAAGCTTGATTCCAAGTCCCATGTGCACCTGTCTGTCCTGTGGGAGTAAAATATAACCTTTTGAAGCAGATAAGCATTTGTCCCATGCACTGATGAAAACCTAGGTTTACAGTTTAAGTAGGTCAGAAGTGATGCCCATTTTGTGACTGATCTTCAGAAGGGTACACAGCACCTCAATTGCTTGTATACATTATTATCCCGATGTTTGAAATTGGCATCAAAACATCTGCATAAAGCACCAGTAAATAAAAAAAATTCAGGATATAATAAATTAATTGAACATTAAAATAGAGTAATAAAAAAAAGGGGCTCTCAATGTCTAAGAGGATAAATCTGGACTGAGAGTTTTCCTTTTATAACACAAATCAGTGTTTTCCCTGTGAGCTGGGAAATTCCCATAGGACCTTACCGTGTTCTGCCTCCCACATGACACTTTACAGCAGAAATCCTTTTTGAGGAGAAGTTGCTCTCTGTGAGAGGCTACTGCTATTTCCTCATCTTCTGCCTTGGACTGGATGCCCAGGCACAGCATCCTTGAGGCCAGCTGAGCCACAGCTTGCATGGTGTCCTGCAGAGGAGTCACTGCCACACCTCCAGAGATTGACTAAGACCAGACTGAGGTGCCTGCTAAGAAAAAACAGCAGCTGAGCTAGGTGGGATCACTATTCCCTGGAAAGAGAGTTCCTTTGTTTCTTTTTCATTTTGGAAACTTCCTTTGCCCTTGACTAGGCCTTTCTTCTGGCCAATCTCCTGAGGTCTGTTTTCTATGTGTAAAAAGAGATGAGAGGAAGATCATTTTTGAAAACATGAAAAGTCTGTGGGAGACATCAAGAGGAGGACATAACCTTGAGAGTACAGGGGTAAAGGAGGCAGAAAACCTAATGCAGGGTCAGAAAATTAAAAGGAAATGGATTAATTAAAATATACTAAAGGAGTTTTGAAGATGAAAAAGGAATATAAGTGCTAAGTATTTTCCTTTGTAACAGAAGCTCCGCTGAAAATCAATGGGGAAAGCATGGCTTTTATTTGAGTGGCAATCTGCATATTAATATTGTGATAGCTTTATGCAATAGCATATAAGACAGACTGGGTACATAGAGGCTGTGACTAAACATTTCAGCTTCTTCCCCATGTCTATTGAGAATAAAAACTGGCAGAATGTCACACTGTAGGATTGTCCTTGATTTGTTTCCAGTAGAACATTAATTGATGTGTGCCCATGTTTTGATATGTGATTTACAAGCTCAATAACTCGAAGGGTGATTACAGCCAGGCAGGCACTCTGCATGCCAAGCCTCATTTCAGTGAACTGTCCTGGATATTTCACTCTGGAAATCAAGGCATTCTAAATGTGTGAGGAACAATATTAAGCAGTGGCAATCAACAGTGCAGTTTTCTGTTGGTGTAGCAGGAGGGATTATTTTGAAATAGCTAGTGCATCTGTTTGGTAGCTATTTTTTTCTTGAACTGGAAAAATCTACAATGTTTCAAACAAAATGCTTACAAAATACACAGAAATGTAGAAATTTTTTCAAAGAATATTTTGTTTAAAAAAAAAAAAATCTGGTTTATTTTTTTCAAAGCAACCGAAAGGAATGAAGAAGAATAAAAAATAAATAAAAACCAATAAAAAATAAATTTAAAAAAAATTCTCCGCATACCTTGCTTTTCAAAACTCTTGGTAACCCAGAAATTTTGAGCTATAGTTTCATTCCAGTACAATCTACTTACTCAACTGTGACCCCTAAATACCAAGGCTATAATGGTAACGGTGAAAAATTCAAGCTCATTATTGTAATACCCCGTGTTGCTAAAATATCATCAATCCATTTTACATTTCATCTCATTTTCTAATATGATTTCATTTCTTGAAATCTGCTTAACAGGAAAAAAAATTTGACCTTTTTTTTTTTTTAATAACTATTGTTAAATGAGTAACAGAGAATTTGTGTTTCAAAGAGAAAGTACAGTGATTGTGTGACGTCGATTTATTTGATTGAAAGCTACTTCCAGTACAGCAGCCTTAAAGGTGAATATTTCATCTCACACATCAAAACCAGCTAGGAGATGGTGTAAGTACTGAGGAGCAGAGTACTAGAGGATGGATAAGGCACAATATAACTTTACACAGTGAAAATGGCGCATGTTGGCCAAAAATCTGTGGAAGCAACCATCAGCAGCAAATCTGTGATAGCAAAATGTTTAATATATTAAACCGACAAATGATAGTTTATTATTTCTTACATTGAACCTTGACTGAAAACTGTGGGTATGAAGATTTTTCTTTATCCAGCATTTAGGAGAGCATCCCTCTTTTCACCTGTGGGATAAGTTGGCATTTCACTGGCTCCTGTGCCAGTGCCTTTCTCAGTTCAGCATCATCTTGGGATTTGTTGCAAATTGCTGTTTCAGGAGACACTGATTTACTAGCACCTTTTGCAACAAGTGAAACTGCCTCTGTGCAGGAGGGAGATCAAGTCTATTACTTGTTATACAAACTCATTTAATTCATTCCTCATCGTAGTTCTTCATGACTGATTTTTCCACAGAGTATTTAATGATGTGAAGAATGCTGCTTCTTATTAAATATACTTCTTTTTCATCTCTTGCTTTATCCATACAACTTTGCACTAGAAAGTGAAGCACACCTTACTCTCTGGTCAGGTGAGAAGAGTGGCCCTGCCTCAGGCTTTACAGTGCTACAGAAAATATGTTTTGATGTGGAAGCAAAGTGCCTTTTTAGCAGCTGAAAGAAGTTATGAGATTATAAATAAGGAAAAGTAAACAGAAAGTAGGAGTGAATTTTAGGTGTGGCAAGAAGAACGGGATAATTCAAAAGAAGTCAAGTTTGGGAGGCAGGGTTTATAGGAAGAAGGTGAACCTTTGCAGATGTTTGGGGTGGAGAAATGAGACCAAAGAGTTTGCAAGAGGAAATAGGAGATTCTATCTTTTTCTGATAATTCTAGTAAGCATATGTCTGTGTCAAAGAAATGAAGTGGCCCGCATTCCAGGTATTTAACTGGTCACTAGATATCTTTGAACTTCTTTATCCAGAGATGAGATGTGAGATATAGGGTCTAGAAATACAGTTGCAGCCTTACGTACACTAAGGGTCCAGCTTCCCAAAAGTAAAGTTTTCTTCTGTTTGTATCTAGCTTAGCAAATGAAGATGCAAATAATCCAGAAAGCCATCCTGTGGCTTGGAGCATCCTGCCAGATAGAGATGATTAATTAATTTCTCCTAATTTCTGCTGTACAAAATGAGATGCTAGAAGTTAGCAAAACATGCTCAGAAAATGCAGTGTTTCTGAGATCAGAAAGTTTAAGAATAAAATAACAATTGCCAAAAATAGAACTGATTTAAAACAAAGTACCAGAAGTTTCAGTGCTTTCATAGCAGGGAGCAGAGGCATTTATGCAATAAGGTTAAGGAAAAAGACGACATAGCTATGATTATGTCATAGCTATGACACAGCCCTTAAACAAAAAAACTACTTTCTTTTGTGTTTCTGGCCTCATTTCCATAGATTCTAGATTTTGAAGGTAATTTAAGACAGAAAAAAGTGTCATAAAATACAACATGGGTTTACAAAGGCTTACTTGATTGTGCTGGATTAAGATTCTATTTTCCTTTGATTTTCTGGACAAAGGAAATTAAATACATCTAATCTACTTAGACTTTTACAAAACATCTGATACAATTCCACAAGGAAAATTATTAGCTAAATAGAGAAGTCAGGGATTAGCACAAGAACTTTAAAATGGGTAAGGAATAGACTTAAAAGAGAAAAAGTGAAATGTTGAAGTAAACTCTTGGTTAGACAATAGTCTTGAAAACTAGATTAGAGACTTATTTCATCTTACATTTTCATTATTAATCTTGGCTCATGGTATGTGGCTGATCTGTTAAAATTTAATGATGACACAAAGGAATTGCCAATATAGGGGAGGGTTAAAGATCAGACGGGATGAAAAAGATGAATGATGATGGCAATAACAGAGTAAGAAGAAAATTATGACTTTAGGGACTAATAGAAAAAATTACTTGCTGCACATGTTGGGTGTTTACACAATGACTATGATTCATTAATACTATGTAGAAAAAGAAAACCAAATATGATCCTGTAATCTGGTTGTGTTCCCCTGTATTGCTGTTATATTTTTTATTATTTTATTTTCCTCTGTATTGTTTCCTTCAGGGGAGGTTTAGATTAAATATTAGGAAAAATTTCTTCACTGAAAGGATGGTCAGGGAGGGGGTGAAATTGCCATTCTTCAAGGTGTTCAAAAATGTTGTGAATGTGGCACTCAGGGACATGGATTAGTGGTGAATATGGTGGTGCTACATTGATAGTTGGACTCAATGATCTTAGAAGTCTTTTCTGACTTAAATGATTCTGTGATTCTATAAGGCACTTGACTTTGGGCTGAGTGTGAAAAATTGTGATTTTGAACCCTGTTTCTTACATTCCCATGCATATATAGCCCGTGAGAGCCTACCCCTATCGTGGAATACCTTTCTGGCCAACGGGAAACAAATAAATTCAGACTGAAACAGCGGCTAAGACGGGTTCCTGGGACTAAACGTACTTTGCGTTTACAAGCTGGGGGCAGATAAGCAGAATGCTCACTGTCTCAAATTGTAAGACCAGACAGAAGAGAGAGAAGACACATTTTAGCTAAAGAATAATGCTGGTACAAGGATAAACAGGTACAAATTAGCCATGGTTATGTGTGAAGAGGAAAATCAAGACCATCAGAGCCGTGAGAATCTATAAGAGCAAAAAGGGAACATTTGTTTCCAGCTCATGAAACAGAAACAGCAGTGCCCCTTTGCCCAAATCAGTTTCTCACTTAATTTTTATTTCCGCAGTGAGTATGCATTTCCCTTAACATCAGTAACACCATGCTTCACTAACAGATTATTTTGCTAAGCCTATCCAGGCTGTAGAAATTTAGCCTCATTTCTCTTCTCAGTGTTTGCATTTGCTCTTCCCTGACTACTCTCCAGTTTCTGCATTTATGCTCTTTTTCACTGTGTGAGCTCACCATTTTAGAGTTCCTCTCTGCTTCCTCATATGTCTTTCTCCTTTTTCTGCATGATAATTGTAGGCATCTTGAGATAATCAATTTTGTTATTATTTTTTTTCTTTTCTTCGTTTTTAGCCAAACTTTGCACCAAAGCAGATGAAACACCATTTCTTGCTTGAAAAACTGACTCTGTTGCAGGATTTTCTATCATCATCATATATAGCAGCCTTAAAATTTACAAACATAAGACTGGAACAGGCAGGCAGAATGCATACAACTTCCTGGACTGATATAAGCCTAAATGGTTTTCATTTCTTTTTCTCTATTATCTTAATTATCTAATTATAGCAGTGACTCAACATTCAATTTATTTGACTACCAAAAAATGCTCTGAAACCTTTCTTCTTCAAATATGCCAGTCCATGTAGAGCCAACAAAACCCAAAAATCCCATCCCCCTTAGATCCAATACAGAGCAAGCAAACCCTTGTTTGCTCTCAGTAACTTCTGATACTTGCGTAAAAACAAGAGATGTATTGCCAACCACCTCTTCAAACTGGCTCTTGACAGCGCAGAATTCTCCAACATTAGTTGTTTAGCCCTTTTATCCTGATTTTTTCTATCAAACCATTTTAAAAAAAACCCTGACTTTCAAATACTTAAATTATCATTGCTGCTACTTTGGGGCAAGACAGTTGTTTGATGCAGTCAAAGGCTGGGTCGGCTCCTGGGCTGTGTAAGCAAAAGTTGTTGAAAATCAGCCATAAACCTATTCAGTTTTTCAGACTGAAGTCAGAATGTTAAACTCTGATATCAGATACAATCTCTATATTTAAAGCTAATAAGCTAATATGTGAATTTATGCAAATCCAGATAAGGATGATTTTTTTTTTTTT
>VZTE01004035.1:114565-125402 GCA_013397775.1 Eulacestoma nigropectus | reverse complement strand
TTTTTTTTTTTTTTTTGCTTTGCGGGAATTAGATGGCCAGAGAGGAACTGCATGCTTGCTGTTAACACATCATGAGTTATAAACTGTTAATAACCCATCCCTCATCAGAGCAAGGTCTCCTCTCAGAAAAGCAATGGGGACATAGATATTTCCCTTCAGAAAGAGTTTTCATATCTGGTTTTGTTCCAGGTAAGCATGAAATATTAATCCTTCTAAACGTTTCACATAAATAAAATGAAAAGTTTGAGCCAGCTAAAGAGTGCTTTGATTTTATATCTAAAATGTTAACACTGGTAATAAAAGCAAATGCAGTACTGAAGCAGTTATCACAATTGGATTAAATTTTCTAAGTGCTTTGGACATTTTGCTGAAAAAAAAAAATGGAGGAGTATCTTTTGGAATATGTTTAACGCTTAGTTTCAATACTCCACAACATGCTCTATTTTTACAAGAACTGAAATAAAATTTGAACAATTTTGCACAAGACTTATGTAGCTACAAAATCAACTAAATATCTTTATTTAAATGAAACAATTAAAAAAATGTTAATTTGATTGCATAGCTTGGACATTTTTCAATTTTCCCTCACCTAATAGTTTCTCTGTCAGTGAGTGAACCTCCCAAATCCATTACTCAGCTCTTTCCCTGAAATGACCTTTCATGGTGATGTATGGAACAATTAGCAATGAGGCTACCTCTAGCCTTCTTCACATGGAAAAACACACCCAAAAACTTCAAGATTCTGAAGTCAAAGGAAGGAAAAATGAGCACAGAATAAAGCAAAATAACCATGGCCATCAACAACAAAAAATACAGAAGGACATCAGTTTGCTATCAAGCTGCACAACCTGTAACTACAGGTTTTCACCCACATAAGGAATTGTGTGCTATTGCTGTAATTTTTTGGTGGTATTAAGTTTCCAGGGCAGGATACCTACCAAAAGAACTGGGTGACATCTGTGCATTGTCCTTTCTGCTGCTGGAGGGTTGGAGGTGGTGGAGAAGCCCATCACAGTGTGGATGGAAGAGGACTTAGGAAATTTGTGGTTTTTGGCCAAAGTCAAGGCCAAAGGAGGAAAGCAGACCAAGAAGGACTAAAACATAATCTGTAATTTACACAGCTTCAGTGCCATGAATGCAAGTGAGTGTCTAAAGATTTCTTTTCCTTGTTGCTTCCTCTTTTTTCCTACTTTATTTATCTTATTTGCTTCTACACTGGAATTACTGGTTTTTTGGCAGTTCAAGTCAATTTCCAAAAGGAAAAATAAAGAATAATATAGGGTAAAATTTGCAAAGAAATAATCAAATAGTCATGAAAATGTTTTGTCTCACAAGAAAAAGGCATTTTATTTAGTGGAAATCCCATAAACATTCATCAGTTTTGGGGTTTACTGTATTTGACTTTTTTTTTCCCTAAGTTTTAAAGCTGTAGGCCTTGTAGATCTCTGAACCCTAATCCTAATGGTACTTAAAGGATGAGGCTGAGGTCCCCAGCATTGAGGGTGGCCCAGATTAGGAACATGTGGAGGGAGCAATGTAGATACAAATGCCACAATCCCTTTGGTATGCCTTTTTCAGCCCCACTGTCCCTGTAGGCCTGTGGAACTCTGAACCCTAACTCTAATGGCAGCTGGGGGCCAAAACGGAGGTCCCAAACACCAAGGCTGGCCCAGATAAGAAAGGTGTGGAGGGAGCAATGTAAGTGCAACATCCCCCTTAATGGTCACCACACAAATCTGAGAGGTACTAACCTATAAAAAATAAATCCTAATAAAAACTGACATAAATATTAGATGTTTCTAAATATGATAGACAAAGGCTGTTACCTGTAAGGAAAAAGCTCATTAAGAAGACCACAGAGAGCTGTATTTACAGAGGTAAAGATTTGATATTCTGAATAATGTAGTTATTAACAATCATAAAATATTCTGAGTGGGAAGGAGCATTTAAAGATCATCTAGTCCAACATCCCTGCCATAGGCAGGGACACCTTCTACTTGATCAGGTTGCTCAAAGGTCTGTTCAACCTGGCCTTAAATAATTCCAGAGTTGGTGCATCTACCACCTCTCTGGGCAACCTGTGCCAATGTATTGCTACCCTCATAGTGGGTAATTCTTTCCTTATGTCCAATTTAAATCTACCTTCTTTTACTCTAAAACCGTCACTACAGGACCTGCTAAAAATTTGTCCTCATTTTTTTCTTATAAGTCCCCGTCAGGTACTGAAAGGCCATAATAAGGTCTGCCCAGACACTTTTCTTCTCCCAGCAGTCCCAACTCTCTCAGCCTGTTTTCACAGGAGGTGCTCCAGCCCTGTGGTCACCTTCATGATCTCCCTGTGGACCTACTCTAATATGTCCATGTCATCCAGAGCTGGATGCAGCACTCCAGGTGGGGTTTCCCCAGAGCAGAGCAGAGGGGGAGAATCCCCTCCCTCAACCTGCTGCCCACACTTCTTGTGATGTACCCCAGGACATATTTGGCTTTCTGGGCTGTGAGTGCACATGGCTGGCTCATGTCCGGGTCTTCATCCCTCAGTGCCCAAGCCCTCCTGCCCGGACTGCTCTCAATCTCTTCATCTCCCAGTGTGTATTGCTATTGGGAATTGCCCTGACCCACATGCAGCACCTTGCATTTGGCCTTACTGAACTTCTTGAGGTTAATTATCTGCTTTCACAGTGCTAAAAATAGGCGCCTAATTCCTGGAGCCTTTATTTGCACTGGAAGGAGGCAAAAGCTCCTTTGAATAAAGGTCCTAAGACATAAGTTTCCAAGCTCATTCCAGAGAGATGATATCATACTAGTATAAATCAGAAGAAAAGAAACGGTTTAGGAAGATACTCAGTTGTTAAAATCTGTTGACAAAGATGCTTTGATTTATTACTGTCCTCTCTTTTGGCTTTTGGTTTTCCTGTGGTTTTGTTTTTTGTTGTGTTACAAAATTATTGTGACAAAGTATTTCTGCCTGTAAGTTATTCTCAGATATTGTTTATTTGGGTTCAGGAACTAAAAAAAATTTAAGGCCATTTTGGTTACCTGAGCTACCAGACTTGTTCCCAAACACACAATTAGGCCTGAGGTAAGAATTCAGCAGTGTCCAGCTGGCCATAGTTCAACCTTGGAAAATTTTTTTATAGATAAGAGAGAGATTTGACCCAAGAATATCAGAGAAAGTGGTATAAAACCTCAGACAAGAAGTCCAGTCAGGGACTCCAACACACGTTGGAAAAATGATGGTTTAGTGAATTTTCATGGCTGTTTTCACCACTTCCTCTAGCTTTTGCTAATGGGTTTCCTGTTCAAATACTGGTTGCGTTAAGAAAGGTTTAATGATAGAAATGTGTTAATGCTGTGACTTCAGAAAACCTGACCTGATGACAGTCCCCTTCCCAGAGGATGCAATTAAGTTATAACTAGGGTAATGTCTAGCTTGTTCACTGGCTTATAATGGAGCTTCCTGATAGCAGCAAACATACGGCAACATTTATATTGGTGCTAGTTGTGGCAAAAATAAAGCTTAACAGGGAAGGGAATATACCAGTGCTCATTTGAGTGGTAGTAGACTTACTTTCTCAGTGATTTCAGATTATTTTAATTGAAGTTAAGGCAATTTTTTCCCTGTTTATTTATCTCCTTACAGAGGAGGCTTTCTGTGTTAAGAACTAAATGGCAAGTCACTACTTCTATCTCCCTGTAGCTGGAGTTAGTCTTTCTATTGTCATGGAGAGCATAACCTTCTAATTTGGGTGCCTCACTGAGACATCTAAAGTACTGTTATATCAGTGTGAGTCAAAAAGACAGGGATTAAGTCTGAGCAGCTTGCCTATAGTTCAGCAAGGATATCCTGGGACCACATATTGAACCATGAATATAAAACAAATGGTGAATAGATAGTTCCTCTATAAGCTCTTCCATACTGTACATGTAATATTTCCTACAAGCTCGTGCCTACTGTTGCGATAGAGTGAAAAAAATTTACTATAAGGCAAATTTATGGTAGAAGTATTAGGGAGAGTCATGGGAAGATGGAGAAAACACACAATGGGGACTGAATTAAGGCTGCAGTAGTAGCTTTTAAATGCTTGACTCTGTAACCTTTGTAACCTCAATAATGTTATTTTAATGCATACTATGTTTTATTTGTTTAATGCCTCAGAGTAGCTACATTTGGAATGAACTCCATCACCTCCACTGAAGGAAGCAACTCAATAGGTCTCGACCCAGCATGGCCTGTTGTGATCAGCCTCTGTAAAGTCATAAGCATCAGCCTTAGCCCTGAGAGCTGATGACAGAGTGCAAAAAAATTCTGTCCTCAGTTTCATGAAAGCCTAATTGCTCACTTTGTCATGTTGATCTTGTAACATGTCTCCTGCTCCTACTGCTTCTCAGTAATTTTCTGCATAGAAATACCCTCTATGCACTGTCACCATTCACTCTGTGACATGGTGAAACTACTGTACAGGCTATTTCTGTTAGATTTCACCAGGGAATGTTAATTCTCCCTGGAGCTGCTCCCATCAGCTTTATGCTATTTCTATCTCTGAAAAAACAATTCTAAGCAGCACCCTTTCTAATGATATCAGTCCTTCCCCTCTTCCTTCTCAGAGCTGGCAGTCATAGTTGACTGTGTGCCAGATTAAAATTTAAGGGGGTTACTATCCAAAGTGTTTGATATGTTCTAATGCTTCAGGATCTTTTCACTGTAATGTCATCTTATACTTCAGCAACCCATTGCCCAGCTCCTGAGTTCCCCAAATCCAGTGTGTCCAGAATCCTGGAGCAATGCACTTGTGTTAGGGCAGCTCTGTCAATTATAATATCAGTCTGCAGCATGCTACTATGACTCTGTGATCTTGAGTGTCCTGGGTGAGTACAGCAATGGTTTAACAAGCTGCCTCTTTGCACTCCCGTGGGCCATTTGCTTGGATACAGGGAGGGCAGGGGTGATATGAAGGACAACACATTAACCTTCTCTGTGCCTTGGATTGTCCTGAACTCTAAGTCTGAATCTAAAGAGCAGCTTTTGACTTTTGTGATCTTCTCACCATTGCTTTGAAAGGCATTTTACTTAATTAGAAAAATGCACCCAAATTACGTCCACATCACTGGAATCATATGTTACCCTTGGTTGCCCCATAGAAAAGAAGCATCATTAAACATAAACTCTGTTCACAAATGCTGTCCTGTCACCAGTTATTTCATGCAATGTTACCTTCCTTTCCTCCCTGTTTACCTAATGACTTGGTGTTGTTACTCATACTACTTCTGTGCTATTTGATTTACCACCATATGTTCACTCTAGATCTGATGATAATGATCTTTTGTGGTATATGCACTTCCATGTATTAATTATTGCCGAGATTCAGATGTTTGGGTTTCAGAAATAAAAAGGGGTTTTCTTTGTATTTTTTGTCATTGAGAAACACAGGCTTCTTTTGCAAAAGGAGGCAAAAAAAAAGTTAAGTTTTAAAGGATTAATGTTTAAATTAGCATAGAACTATGGCAAAAATAAGGAGGGTGAAAAAAAAAATTGTTTGACAGTTTCCATTTTTTAAAGTTTGCTTTCATAGTTCTGACTGTTAAATGCAACTTGTATAATATTGAGGATATTCAAGCAGATAGATTGCAGAACCTGTAACAGGAAGAAAACATCCAGGTAGATGGAGGAGGATGTCTAGACAGAGCTGTACATACGTAATGCTGAAAAGTAACTTCACTCCTCACTGATACCTGCTGCTGTAATTCCTGTTTATGATGTACTATGTTATGCTAGTATGTTAGGAATTGTAAGTCAGCTGTCTGATACAATAGTCACAGTGGGCTTTGTTGGCTGGAAATTCATAATTGGTGATGCTCATGGGTTTTTGTGTTCTGCATTTTGTCTATTTTGCAGAATGAAGTGCCAAAAACGAAGATTTTGGCTGTACAGAAAATGAATTATTAATTCACTTTTGGGTGACACAGGAAAGCTTTGTTTTTTTTAACAATCTCATAAATCCTAGCCTTTAGTGGAACAAGACATCAGAGATGAGAGACATAGAAAGCCACCCCCTTCTCAACTTGTGGAGCAGGGATATGTTGTTTTGGCTGATCACACATTTCTGGAGAATTTAATTTGTATTGATAAATTTGGCTCCTTCTGATGTTACCTGGGAGTTTTGAATTGCATTGCAAAATCCCTAATGAGTCACTTTCCTTCGTTGACCCAAGCATTAAACAAGATGCCTTTTGTATACAAGACTGCACCAGAATATATACAGTAGTATCTTTATGTTGAAAACAGTACCCTCAGAACATAAAAGAATCAAAACTGCAAGGACCAGAGAGAATGGTGTGAAGCTTAGGTTGGATATCAGGAAAAGGTTTTTCAACCAGTTGTTTTTTGGACACTAGAACAGGCTCCCTGGGGAAGTGACCACAGCACCAGCCTGCCAGAGTTCAAGAAGTGTTTGGACAATGGTCTCAGGCACAGGGTGTGACTCTTGGGGATGGAGCTGTGCAGGGCCAGGAGCTGGACTTGATGCTCCTTTTGAGTTCCCTCCAACTCAGCATATTCTGTGATTCTGTGATTAATTGAGCAACCGAAACGCCTGCCTCTGTTTTGTCTACAGAAAAAGTTTAGAGGAGAAAGATTCTACTAGTCAAATGCACATTTAATCACAAAATCCTTTAGGTAATTTATCTTTGATCCACCAGCTGTGCTGAGAAACTTAGGGATGTATTTTTATTTCACCTAATGGAAATAAAAATATTTTCTTTAAAAAAAGATCCTATAAAACTATGAAACATTAAAATTTCAACTATTGTTTTATTTCAAGGTATAAAATTAAGGTTGAAAAAGGAACCCTACTAATTTTGCACATTTTAAATAGAAAATATTTTAAAAATTAGAAGTGTAAATTTATATATTGGGGCTGAAGACATAAGTTCTGTGCAGATACCTCTCAATATTTGGCCTATCTGAAGCTGTAATTCTTGAGAATTAGATATTTATTGATTTTTTCAAAACTCAAGTCTCCTACAGCATAAATTTTACATGGGCTGGAAGCTTAAGTACCTTTGTAAATGTGACAGCAACCAGCAGAAATGGTCTTTTTAGAGAAGAAAAAGATTGAATTTCTTTTTACTCTTCAAATGAGAAAAAAAAATTATCAACTTCAGCGTTTCTACTGTAAGGATTCCACAGGCATCCAGTTTTTTAGTCATTGGCTGTGATTTCTGCATTTACATTATTGTTATAGATGACTCAATAAACTTCTGAGTATAATATGCTACACCTATCTAAGTGGTAACCCAAATATTGAAATGTTTAGAACTCGTATGTCTCACCTTTCTGATTTTACCATTTTCAGTTTGTCTCCTTGCAAGAGAGGGTAGCACTGACTTTTTCCTGAGATGAAAGAATGGAACTTCAGAGCCCAGACAACATGTATCTCTGAAAGAGAAGAGGAGAACAGTCAATATTATTGAGGTCTCTGACAGCAATACCCATCCAGCTCTTTCCAGAAGAGCATTTTTCAACAGTGTCTGAGAAAATGCTCCGTGTGCTGCATGTTTCATCACACAGAAATACAAGGGTGAGTGACACGGCGCGCCTTGGCGACCACCCTGACGGCTAGCTCCGGTGGTTGGTGGCCGGTCCTTCTCTCCACACGGGAGAAGCTGGTGGGGCTGTTTGTGAAGCGGGAGGGTTGGTGAGGTCCGTGAAAGGGTTCATCTGGCCCACTGATGTTAAAGGCGCAGGAGGAGACAAAGAGATCAGGAGGGGCTCTTTGCAGGGTGAACAGGATGGGTGTATTGGGGTGCGAGGGTCCAGGAATCCAGGAACAGGGGAGCAAAGAGCCAAGAGCAGGGGCTTGACACGGGGTTTTATAGCCCTACAAATTGGGAGGAGTAAACTAAAAAGGACCAATCAATACAGGGCAAAGGGGTTGTAATAGGCGGGGAAACATATAATGAACCAATGGGGTACAGAGTAAGCAGGGAAGGATAACTGGGAGCCAGTGGGATATTGAAGGACAACAAACTTACTGGAACAAATCCATAAATGAGGGAAGACAGGAGGAGAGAGCGGGAGCCAATGGGCGGGGACAGGTCTGCATATTCAGGCAAGGGCTTCAGGGCCCTCATCATAATCTTGAGGGTCCTGGCATTCAACCGTGTCCCACCATTGAATATGCTGGGCTGTGTGGCTTGCCCGGTGTTGGCACACTGAACACACCACAACAGGTGAGATTTTTGCAATGCTTCAGTGTTGGACTGGACCCTGGGTTCTCCATTTTAATCAATAAAAGCAATCTGCTGAGGAGATGGAGGGCTCTGTAGAGCTTTGTTTTGTCCCTCCAAACCAGCTCACATGTGGTGTAGCCTGAGAGCCAGAGAAGCTTGGACTGGAAAGATATGCACACACTAAGTTGGCCTTGGGAAAATGGCTTTATCATCGAAATATATATATATCCAAGCACAGTAATTTTCAGAAAAACCTGGTGTTTTGGAGACTGGAAGTTCTAGTATTCGTAGAGTTCTTTTCAATAATGATTTTTGAACAAACTTCTGAATGAATTCTTTCTTCCACAAAACTTCAGGAGAATTTTCTTTCATAAAACCTACAGGAGAATTCCCCAGTCTCCTTGGTTTCCCAGACAGGGAATTGGAAGGAAAAGACCCTCCATGCAGGTGTGATAACCAGGATACCTTTAAACATGAAAGTTCCTAAAACAAGTATTAATGCGAATAACATCTTACAGATATTTTAAATAGAGGATGACATATTTTTACTTTTGTGCTATTGCTATAATTTGTCAAGTTTTTTTCACTTTTTCGTTAACTAATTTAGAGAGGTGTTGAAAGCTTTTTATAAAAGAAATGCACGTCATATCACTTGGATGACAATACTGAATTTCTTCCGGGATTTAATATAATGGCTGCGTTTAGCACTCTGTTCATTATCTGAATAGATAACAAGCTTGCCCTTCAGCCATCACAGCTCTTGCATATTTGAAACACACATGTTGAAGCTTGAAAGATATCTCAGAATATCCATAATGAGTAAAAAGCCTGATCGAAGAAGTGGGTGGTACCCTATTCACTGAGGTGTTACAGGCACATAATCAATAGGGCATGGAGGAAGAAGATCATTTTTATTTCCTAAATTATCTTGTTCATTTATGTGTGAAACAGACATTCATTAGCATTTAAATACTTTTTGACATTTAAGACACTCCCCTATTTTTATGAGATTTTGACAGTTTCATTGAATATCTTTTTATAACTTGATTTAGAAAATTATTTTAACAATTTCTACATATTCTGTCAGCTGTGGGTGAACTGTCAAGAGGCTTGCTTTCATTTAAATTCTCAAACGTACACATTTACAAGGAGCTTAAGCCCTGATTTGGGCCTGAACAAGGCATTTGCTGTCAAATTTTTTGAGGCAGTTGAGGAACCCTCTGGAGAAGATGGTCTAAAACTTCCCCTAATAGTAGCTGCTGCAGACAACATCTGATACCAAAAAGGGAAGTAGAAAAAAAAAAAAAAGGGAAGAAATTATGATACCGTGTCTACCTTACAGGCTGGAAGCTGAAGAGAGGGTTTCAGCTCCCCAGAGGTCAGGAGCGGGAGCCTGCAGTAGACTACTCCAATGTAAAACTTCTATTTCTAGATATTCTACACTTAATGCTGATTTAAATTTTACTGAGAGACCTGTCACCAATAACAGAAAGCAAGTAAAGTCATGCGAAGGAATATGACAGGTTGAATCTTTTAATCTAGATTGAATCTTATATTTTGGACCTGATCTTTATTTGAAAATAATGTTCTTCAAAGAAAGAGCTTCTCTGGGTGTCAGACTGACACCTGAGCAGAAGTATTACTGTGCCAGGTACAATTTATGTCTGAATTTCTGAAGGGGTGAGAAATGTCCAACCATTTTAATGATGGTCTGGTACTCCATTTTATTTCAGCCTGCTGAATTGCAATGTTCCTACAAGCACAAGTATCTACTTAAATCCCTATATGCACACACCGGAAGGCTTCTGTCAGGGTTGGCCCAAGACACCTAGTGCTTGGTTTACAAAGGTCTGTTGTCGCTTCTTCGTGTTTAGGATCTGCTGTCTTGTGTGCAGGAGGAGCAAAAACAACTAAGAAGAGCATATTCTTTTGTTTTATATGGAAGGACAAAGGAGATAGCGATGACATAATAGACCTTGAAATGCATTGGCTGCAGCATCTCTTGAGAGAGACTTCAGTATGTTTCCTCTAATCAGCAACCCGTTTCTCCCCCTCTGCCTCACTACAGCTGTATGAATAAAGAATTCTTTTTTTCCTAGAAGTTCTAGAAATGAGAAAAACAAAGCACCTTTTGGGGCAAGACAAGATTTATTTTAGCTTCTCAGTGAAACAAGAGGGTTTTTTTTAAATAAAACACTCTAGCTTAAACAAAATATTGCTTTTGACAGGGAATAAAATTTTTTTTTTTTTTTTTTTTTTTTTTTAAGAGGACAAGGCTTGAAAACAAAAGTATCATAATGAAAAGCATTTTGAATATAAAAAAAAATCAAAAAACCAATGGCTGGTTTTTTTATGTCTAATCTCAGACCTATATGATTTTTTTTCAGCTGCATTTTAATGCAGTTAAGTAATTTGTGAAATCAGTTCACCTTTTGGAAATGATTTTAAGGTTCCCACAGCTGTAGTTTTCTTTAAAAGTAATCCAATTTATTAGCCACAGGTTGCATTTACTCCTGCTCCACTCACCTGTACTTCTATAGACACTCTTTCTGACTAATCCACTAACTGAAATTATCTGCCCAAGAAAGCCCCCCTCTTCCCCCTCTTT
>VZTE01004035.1:32251-105867 GCA_013397775.1 Eulacestoma nigropectus | reverse complement strand
TTTTTTTGCTATGGATAAATCTCTCAGGGTGGATGTTTCCTTTAATCCCAGAGGAAGGACCTCAAGCTACATTTTGCAGTTTGTCTCATGGGCCCAATTATGTAAAGGCCATCAACCCTGTGTTTCAGAGGCTAAAATTACCAGTTGCCAAGCTTGCTCACATGTCCAAAGAAGGCTCTGCACATGTGTTTGTGCTAATTTTCAGCTCTCATGAGCAGTAATTCAAAGAAGGGCTAATTGAGTCACTGTTAAAGCTATATTCCCTCACCCTTCGTATACAGCAGATTGGCTTTACAAATCTGTAGCAGGCATTTTAAGTCCCCTCGGTGAGCAAAGCACATTATATCCATAAATAATTGTCTGTGGTGGTCTGATGGACTCCAAAAGGGTGTAGGAAAAAGACAAGCAACAAAAGGGAGTTTGAAAGAAAAAGTCCCAGCAGAGTTCTCTACTGATTCAGTGTCCTTGGAGTGAATATAGCTGTCATCATCTCTCCTGTAGAAAATAAGCATTAAAAAAGCCAGCTGGCAATCATTTCTCAGAACCATATTTATAGCACAAGGAGATTTTCTTTCTAAAGCACTATTATGCTTTACTAAAAACATTTTGCATTGTTTATATTAACTTCTGAAAAATCATAGGAGAGTGCAATAATTGCTAATTAAAAAGCAGTTAAAGAGACATTAATGAATCTCCTACACTGGTCTTCTATGCAAAGAATTGATGAGATACTGAGCAGACACAGTTCTCAGATTCATTAGCTGGTCTCTAACATGCACGATTCAGTTATTGAGCAGAACATACCTGCCATTTATTCAGATATATCAAGTGATATTTACTCATTTGGGGAGAAGACTGCATATTATATATAGTTATATGAATGGAAAAAGTTATAAATTTTCGATGGACATGAAAGTTAAACACTCTGTTACTCCCAGACTTAGTTGGACTCTTGAAGGACTGTTGGACTTGAAGGACTCTTGAAGCACATGCCAGTAACTGTAGAAAAGGAGATTTAATATCTAGAGGACTTTTTTCCTTCTACCCTTTTTATCTTTTGCAGTTTTGACCAAATGGAGATATAATATTTCATTTCAGAAAAACTCTTCCACTTTGTATAATATAATTATTATTAGGGAAATAATTATTAGTTGGAGCAAACACTGAGAATGTTAGGGCTGTTACCTTGGAGGCCTAGATCCAGTGAGTAGATAATTATGCATAAAAAGCCAGATTCAAAGTAGCACACCTCCAGACCAGTACTCATGGGACTCTTCAAGAAGGTAGAAATCAAATAAACCAAGAATTTGTTCCTGTACTCCCTGGTATTACTTGTTTGCTAAACTGCTACTCAGAACAAATCGCATGTTGCTATCATTTTGTTATCTATTGTACAAGATGAGATCCAGATCACTTGAATTTTTTTCTCATTGTGTGCTGACTGGGAGAGATCTAATTTATAAATTCTGATGTATTTTCAATACAGCTCTTTGGACTGTCAGTAATTAATGGATCAGTGCATGGCCAAAGGCAGAAATATAGTTCCTCAAAAGGGTTTTTAATTTTCTTCAATGTACTGCTGAACGTTTGGGGATAAACCAAGGGTGGGTCTTACAGCTCTCCCACCTCATATTAGCAATTATCATATTAGCTAATTGTCTGTTTCCATTGAGCTAAGCCCCCCATTTTAAAATTGTGGTGGGACTAGGGGCATGCAGAGATGTTGGCACAGCAGTAAATAGCATTCATGAATAAAAAACCATGAAGGCATTAAAACCTGAAGGCATTAAATTCTGCCCAAAAGAGCAACTATAATGACATGGACACTGGTACCAGTGTTGTAGTGACACGCAGCCGTACCCATGCAGAAATTAATAGAATATAAAATAAAGTCTGCTGAGATAGCTTTAAACATGTTGCTTCAGTTTCAGCAGGTATGTAAGTGGTTTAGAGAGCACCTCATATTCTCTTGTCCTACTGAACATTAAATCTGAGATGTTGCGCAGGAAGTCTCTATCTTTAAGGCAAGTGAAATTATCTGTGTTTCTACTTGAAGTCACTGTAGCACACATATGCACTTCTTTTTCCTTTTTTTTTTTTTTTAGCTTGATCAAATTGTGTCTGAACAATTCAAAACTCAGCACAGCTCAAGGGAAGCAGCATGGCTAAAAATATCACAAGTCTTGAAAACACATACATTTGACAATGTAAGGTGTGACTTCAAAGTCCATCTGGTGAATCGGCTCTGGTTTTAGGGTTGTTGAACCCTGTAAGCTCTTTTTCTTAGTACTAACCAGAAGTAAAAAGTGTATGAAATTAAGTTGCCAAGATTTGTTGCTTAACGAATGGGTTCAAGGTTTTGCCCACACATTCCAGTTGCTGACAGAAATGGGTAAGATTTTCAACAGCAACAGCTAATCTGAAATGCTGCAGATTTTGGTGTGACTGTTCAATATCATAGAATTACAGAGTGGTTTGGATTGAAAGAGACTTTAAAGATCACCCAATTTTAACCCCTCTGTCATGCCCAGAGACACCTTCCACTAGACCAGATTGCTCAAAGCCCCATCCAACCTGGCCTTGAACACTTCCAAGGATGGAGCATCCACAACTCTGGACAACCTGTTTCATTGTCTTATCGCTCCCATACTGAAGAATTTCTTCCTAATATCTAATCTAAACCTTCTCTCTTTCAATTTAGAGCAATTGCCCCTTGCCTTATCACTCCATGGCTTTGTGAAAAGTCCCTATCCATCTCTTTTGTAACCGCCTTTTAGATACAAGAAGATGCTATGAGCTCTCCCTGGGACCTTTCCCAGGCTGAACAGCCCCAAGTCTCTCAGCCTGTCCTCAGGAAAAGTACTCCAGCCCTCATCTTCGTGACCCTCCTCTGGACTCATTTCAACAGGTTCCTGTCCTTCTCATATTGGGGAATGCTTACTCTTTACAGAAAGCCCTGACAACTTGCTTTCTGGTGATTTGCCTTCTTTAAGAAATGATGTGATAGCTGTTATTTTCTTTTCCATTAGCAGATTTTCCATATGAGATTAAGTTGCCATCATTTTTGTGGTTTGACCTGCACAGCTTTAAAGAGATGTGTGTGCTATTAGCTATGTCTATCAGATGTTTGGATCTCTCTTCTAATACCAGCTAATGGTCAGATAAAACCATTGATTACTAAGCAGAATTGTCCATTGATTTTGCTAGACTGCTAGAGAATCAATAAAATGATGTGACCCAAATTTCACAGACAATGTCTACGCACCATTTTTGGAATATAAGTGAGTGTGTAGGGAAGGCAGGGTATTTTATGTGCCTGCTCATTGTGAACTGAATAAATGTGAAAGCCATTAGCATTCAAATATGGAAAACAGTATAACTCACATGGGGGGTCGAATTTGTTTTCTCCTTCTGTCTCGTTTTGTCAGTCACACTGTTGTAAAGTGCGTACAAAATGTTATTACTCTGTTCCATTTTTTTTTGCGTTCTCACCAATATAAATGGCTTGTGGATTACATAGAGTAAGGGCTAACTGAGAAATTCTATTTAAAGTTTTATGCTATTTCTATATTAGTTTTATAAAGGAGGTAGCATTTCTGTAACGTACACCTGCTGTGTCATTCCTGTTCCTCTTAAGCAGTGATGAGCCCAAAGATCAGCTCCAAAGCATCTGCCTTTTGTCATATGTCCTTGGCAAAATTCAACACCTAAAAAGAAAAGAAGGCTCAATGCTGAGGGTATTGACTCTCTCATTTTCATAGCCGCAGTTCAGTTCCCTGTTTTTGTGTAAATTTTGCAATGTCACTAAACCCATGCAGAGCAAGACCTCACAGAAGTACCAGACTGGCTCTGTCTGAGCTGGTGTTTAGAGGCTGGAAGAGATGTGAATTTGAACCTGGGAAGTTTCATGACATTTTTATAGGCCATGTGTCCTAATTACCCATGGATCTTGCCATGCTTGAATGTCAATGCACAGACAAACACCATCTCAACACTCTGAGCTTCAGTTTCCATGTGTGGAATTAATAATACCTTGTTATCTGACAGTGCTACTGGGAAGAAAATACATTTAAGACTGTGATATACTCATATACCCAGTTAATAGGGGTGTTGGAAATTCTTGGAATATTTAGTTATGCTAATTGGTTATTTTAATTATATGTATCGCTGAATTCAGCATAAGATACGAATAGTCTTAAACCCTTTCCCACGCTGAATTTAGTTTGGCTTTGTGGTATAATGAAGACCTTAAATTGCATTCTTCTCTTGCATTTTGCTGATGAATAAATGAGTTTCAGTAGTGGTGTTTTCAGGGCCTGAACTTCAAACATCTGTCTTGTTTTTCCTTTTATTTTTTTTTTGAGGTTTGGTTTGTTTGTTTTTTTTTTTTAATTTAACTAAAATAATGCTATTTTCTTACAGCTAGAAGATGCTATGCCAGTGTGGGGTAGGGGTCATTTGAGTGACAGTCTTTTCTTTGCCTCCCAATGATGCAAGGTAGAACTTAGCAGATTGAAGGCCTTTAGATAAAGTCTGGCAGACAGACTTTGGAACTGCCAAAGAAATCCCAAAAAAAGACAGAGTGTTGTCTGCCTCCTCTAGACTGTCCTTTCTTCTGTCCTTGGTAGAAAGAATGAAAAGGGTTGAGACACCCAGAGCAGGAAGGGAGATTCCCTTTTATGCTATCTGTGTAGCACAGGAACACTGCAGTTCGAACAGCCTACTAGGAATTAAAAAATGTGGAATTATTTCTGTTTTTCAGACATGCCGAAGCACTGATTATAGATTATTTGTTTTGCTTTGTTTGACCCTGACATCTTAATGATTTCTTTTTGCTTTAGCAGAAAGAGTTGGCAGAGCAGAGAAGTCAAATACAGTCTTCCATTAGAAAATCACATATGACAAAAGTAAAGATAAACAGAGGCAGGAAGAATAAAAAACATCCTAGAAAGGATGTGAGATGAGGTGATGACAGAAGGTCTTTGGAGTAGAGAAGATGGTGCCAGAAATTGTATATTCACCTCCTTTTTCCTTAAGAGAATTTCCATATGTTGCTGAGGACTCGGGTTGGAGCAGAATAACATTTTCTCATGCTCAACCTAGTGAAAGAAGACAACCATTTAATCACGGGGACTTAGGTAATCAAGACTACATCTGCTGCATCCTTTTATACAGAATTTTGGCTTTGAAAACTGTCCTTTGCCTTCACTCAAAAAGCGGTCAAGAGTGACTCAGCACCGAAGATACTGCCACAGCATATGAGAAGTTTTATTTATGGCAGTAGGTGAACACTAAAGGTGATGCAGAGTTCCACACTTTGATGTTACTAATTAGTCAATCAGTTACTTAAAATTAGCCTCTAGCAAAATATTTAAAATGTCTGTATCAATGTTGGAGACTTCTTCAGATTCAGTCTCAGACAATGAATAAGTAAACTTAGCCTGAGGCTCAAAAATGCAACATATTTTCTTAATTTTAAAATCATTACTGGATGATAATTACTTTGTATACTCCTGACTGAGTAAGGATTTTGATGCTTCCTTCTGGGCAGACATACTTTAATCATCTTTACAGAATCACAGAATCATCAAGGTTGGAAGAGACCTTCAAGATCATCTAATCAATGAAACATCAATGAAAAAACAATTGTGAACCAGATGAATGATGTGAAAAAAGGCATGGAAGGACTGCTGCACTCCAGTAAGATGCTGGGTGACAGAGATCAAGTCTGGACACCAAAAAAAAGATATATTCACGACTCTACAGTAGTGATCAAAAAATAAGACACAAAATTGCATACTCAGAGAATCATCAAGTTTGGAAGAGACCTTCAAGATCATCAAGTCCAACCACCAACCCAGCACCACCACAATCACCCCTAAAATATCTCCCCAAATGCCACACCCAGACACCTCTTGAACGCTTCCGGAGATGGTGACTCCACCACCTCCGTGGGCAACTTATTCCAGTGCCTAACCACTCTTGCAGTGAATTTTTTTTCCTGGTATTTAATCTGAACCTCTGCTAGCATAATTTAAGGCCATTTCCACTCATCCTTTCACTTCAGATGTGGCAAAAGACACCGACCCCACCTCACTACAGCCTGCTTTCAAGTAGTTGTAGAGAGCAATGAGATCTCCCCTGAGATTCCTCTTCTCCAAACTAAACCCCTGATCCCTCAACTGTTCTTCACAGGACATGTTTTCTAGACCCTTTCCCAGTTTCTTTGCCCTTCTCTAGACATGCTCCAGCATTTCAATCTCCTTTTTGAATTGAGGTATCCAAAACACAGTACTCAAGGTTCAAATCTTGCATATGTTCATGTAAGTTGTTCCTAAAAACATGCTAATGGCATACGTGGCCTATCAGTAAAACACTTCTAATATTATGGGAAATGATTCTCCATTGGGATGAAGGCAGGTGAGCTCAGGAGTATGTGGTACCTTTCTAAGCTGGATACCCTGGCTAATCTACAGAAAGTGCCTGCATAATGCCTTTGAAACTTATAACTACAATTTTTTAAAATCTTTAACTATTATAAGATTTTTTTATAAGAGATTTTGCCATTTTTCCAATGGAGAAGCCAACATCAGATATCCTGAATTGCTTTCTGAAATGTCAATACATTTGGTATAACCTGGAAAAAAAGTCAAAGTGAAACCAAGAAAATTTCCATTCAAAAGCATTTCTTTCAGGGAGGGTCAATATGAATGAAATAATGATTTTTTCTGTCAAAAATAA
Organism: Eulacestoma nigropectus; assembly: GCA_013397775.1. Classification (NCBI taxonomy): domain Eukaryota; kingdom Metazoa; phylum Chordata; class Aves; order Passeriformes; genus Eulacestoma; species Eulacestoma nigropectus. The sequence continues at coordinate 99,126 of VZTE01004035.1, read as the reverse complement.
GTGATATTTCTTCAGCATAGGGACCACTGACAATCAAGAATACTTGGTTTTATTTGTCTGGTACTGTTAAGAAATTGAATGATAGCAAAGCTTTGCAGATAAATATGTGTGATATTTACAGTGGTTGGCTCACCTTATATTTCCTTTTATTAGTTTTAAGCTCATATTTACTGTTGGTTTTTCAAGACTGTTATATCCCTTCATCCTTCCTAACATTGAGACATACTAGGCATAAATCATAAATCTATTACTTGCTTTATTATGAATTGATCTCAGAAAGGTAGATTTTTCTTTCTAAATAATGAAAAAATCAAGCTTCTGATCTAAGAACTTTGTTTTGAAACAGTGACTCAGTTAATGATATCCTAAGTGAGGACACTTCCTGTAGTAAAAAAAGTCAATGGTCATTATAAATGACATACTCTTTTTTTCTCCTTTTAGAAGGTCAGCAAACTCACAGCATTGGATTCAATACTGAAGATGGCATCAACCTGCAAAATATATGGACAGCTTGTTGGAAATATTCTGTGTGCCTCCTTTTCACCCTTTACCAAATCAGTACAGGAGGAAGCTGTAAGTTCACAGATGTGAGTTTTTTTCTGCTGCTGTCATGGTTATTTCCAGATGTATTCGTAGATTATGCATTCCACAGGGAAGGTCCTTTCCTTGTCTAGCACAAAGCTGATTGCTTTGCTGCTGTCCTTTTGATTTAGAGAGAAAAATCCCACATCTGATGTACAACTTTGATTTCCTAGTAATTAAAATTGCAGTGTGGGAGCTCATCACTCCTCCAATCCACCCTGCTGTGGTTCAAGGCTACCTTTGGAACATTTCCACCCCGTGATGTGTTAATATTGAAGAGATATCCATCTTGTTATTTTCATAGTTCCCCCAAATTTGCTAAATGCTTTTTACAAGCAGGTGATTCTTAAAAGCATGAACCATATGTTCATGTTAAACCATGTTTCTGTTTAAACAGAACACATATTTGTACTGTCTGGGTAATGGGTTAGTCTGTTCACCTTTATATGGAAAGTGAGTAGTTTGACTTTTCTATCTTTCGAGTACCTTTTTTTCTGTCTTTCAAAAGGACAGTGTCATGGGAACTTCTAGTTACTTCTAGCTACGAGGATCTATAGCAAATTTCCACCTATGTTTTACTTTTGGAGAGGTGAACCATAACAGTTAGGTTTTCTACAATGTTACTGTCACTGAACTGGAATCAGTCCCCATCCAAGTAACAAAAAAATTTTTCTTTGGCAAAGACAGGTATCTGTACTGAACAAACATAAGAACAGAGATCAGTAAAGTGCTTCTATGAAATGATTTGGGGGGCTTCAAACAAGATTTTTTTTTTTTTTTCCAAAGACAATGCTAAAAGTCTACCATTTAAAAAATCTAAAATAATTTTTTCTTCCTGCGTCTTCACCCAAAATCTCTTGGCAGTTCCACTTTTGCACTTCAGGCCAAAACTAAAATTGACATTAGCTCGAAATGGGCTGCCAAATATTATTTTCTTCCACATCTTTCCTTTTCTACCTCCGCAGGGTTACTGTCAGTGAGCCAGGAAGGCTGTAGGTCAAACATAAAGCCAAAGCATTTGATTCACAAAATTTCTTTCCAGGGATGAGTACTAGAGAAGCAGGGACTTGTGATGCTTGGCTAGAAGTGTCTTCCTTGGCTGGATATTTATTTTCAGTTTTCTACGATTTTCTACATACAAATAACTATTAAAAAGACCCATCCATGAAGGTTTCATCCATGTCTTCAAAACATTACTGTAAAAAAAAATAATGAGAAAAACCCTCTGGCACTCATATTAGTATGACATATTTTTCAATATTCTTCCTTAAGCGATGACTGGAAGTTTAAATTTAAATTAAATACTGATTTTGAAGAATTATATAGTCGTATCTGTGTTGTATGTGTACTTCTGTGCTTCTCAGTGTGGAGCAGCTGTATCGCCATGCCTCAAGGAGGCAAATAAAAGCGCCGATTTTTATTAAGCACTCATTTTCTCCAGTGTATCAGCACTGAGTTATTTAGCACAGTCACTTTTCTTATTTTGACACGTTTGGGAAAATTCACAGCATCTAACTGGCTTTCAAACTCCCACTTCTACCTATGTGGCTCGTTAATCTGTCATTAGTACACATGAGATGCAAAAGAAAACATGTAGCTTAAGAATATTGACTGGCTCAAGAGCTGCTAAAAGGTTTCCTGTTGAACTTTGAGTGCCTTTTTCATCTTGGCTTTGTCTTGTGTTTTTGGTGGGATTTTTTTTGGTGTGTGTTTGCAAAATGAAAAATAGGTCTTTGAGTCTTTACCTTGTCTGCCTTAGACATCATTCTACTGAAGACCATGGTTTGGCAACCTTTCTCCTTTATTATTGGGAGGAAAAAATCCTTTGCCCTGGCTGCAACTGCCATATCCCTGTCTTTTGCTGATGTCGTTGGGTGATGTATTGAGGATGAGCTTGGTTATTAATCTGACTGCTGATCCTGAACCTGTCTATCATGCAACCAGGTTTCTGGTCCAGAGAGGCACAAAGTGTTGTATATTCTGATTGTGGTGCAGAATCAGAGCAGAAACTCCAGAAATTTGGAGTTGATTTAAAATGTTCCTATTTTGTTTGCAGAATATATTTCAATTTATTTTTTCTTAGCAATTCTGTTTCCCAGCTGTTATGAACCACAAGTGGAATTTCTCTGAAAGGCCTAATGCTGTAGTTGTATGCAGAATGCTCTTTCAGTGCTGACACTATCAAACCTAGCACAAAACACAGAAGTAGCAGTCGTAACATTTTCTTGAGGTCTGAATATGATGCTCCTTTTGTTGATTGATTAGAGCTCCCCACAGAGCTGGAGCCTTGCTTTCAATTTTCCTTACGTGGCATTTCAGCTTCAACTCCGCGTTGACAAGATACCATGCTTGACAAGAAAGGGAGCTGAAGGAATACCTGTCCTGCTACCCAGCACCTTGTTTCAAGACTTTTATATATTTCACATTAGTTAGTTATTGGATAAAAAACATGATTTAGGGGCAGCTTATGTTTCCTTTCCAGAAGTCAGTGATTTCATCAACAATCTGTAGTATAAGATGCACCCTTTTGTATGACTCTTGGGGTGAAGTATGTTTCACAAACTATCTTACATGACTCTAGGTGAAATTCCAGTTTGTTATTAATAAAAGAGAAGTTATCACAAGGGTCTTTAGCATGTTAACTGGTACATTTCCTGAAGTGAGTGATAGGAATTTGATCATGGTAAAATTATGGAGATTATTGAATTAGCTGTCTTTCTCTTGGGTTTTTCATTCTTTTGATACTGCTATGTAGATGATTAATAGAATCATCACTGCGGCTGAAATTACCAAAGACCTCAATAGCACGATGCTGCATCAGTCTTTCTGTAAAGACACACTGTCTGGAACGTTTGATAGACAGAAGTGATTAATCTATAACCATAAGTATGCCATGTATGTCAAAGTGCTACTGAAATTGCCAGGACAATACACTAGCCTGTTTAGGCACTGCTATTCCTAAACTGCACAAGCAGAATTAGCAGAGAACACAGAAAACAGCTGTTCTATTTGTTCATAGAGATCTTCTGCACTGTTTTGCACACTTTGAAGCTTTTCGTACTGTGTTTAGTCCTTAGGGAGAAAAAATCAAGGATCTGACATTTTTCACTAAGTCTGGTACTGAGGAGTTTTTTTTTTTTTAAATGATCAATGATGGATCCTCTTAGCAAGTTGAACTGTCATAGTTCAGTAATCAAGTGCTTTAAAAGCAGGAAATGCAACATTCTGTTTAATTTGGATGTCACTAATTTCTAACAAAACATCACGTAATTCCCAGTTCTATAATTAATATCTAGACATTGTGTCTAGATCTTACTGCTTCAGTCAAAAAATACATAAAATATCTTCTTGAGACACTATTACAAAACCAACAAAATTATTGCCTAAAACTAAACTTTAAAATCTTGTGTTTGATATAGGAGACACAAAGACCAATCAACCTTTACAGGTTACTAAAGCTTCTTAGTCCATTAGCTTACAGGAAGGTTACTGACATACATAAAATTATCTCAGTATTTTATATTTGTATGAAAACATTTGAACAAGAGTAATAGTACATCAATTGTCACTATCACCAGTAACAAGATATTCCTTATATTTAGGTAAAAATAAACAATACAGCGATGTAATCAATATCAAATTAGATAATCAACAATTCCACCTCAGCAATTCAAATGATGCTTAAGCAAAAATAATTATACCAAAAATAATCTTTGAGTGCTTAAAAGTGATCTTTGTTCGATTATAAACCAAATTAAATTACTTTTCTCAAGTTAATTAGGCATTTTATCTAATTTTTTAAAAATTCAATGAATGCAGCTGTACTGTTATTTAATGACTAAATTACAGCTTAGAAACAATTATGATCCTTCTTTCTTAAATTTTTGGTTTTACCCAGCAGCTATTCCCCTACTTCTATGAACCAAGATAGATGGATTAGATGGATCACTTGTTTTCTATCAAAATTTACAAATAATAATTTCAAATATCTTCTGTAGAATGTATTTTGGTTTCTACTTTAATGAAACTGTTGGAATTAAACATTTCTTTCATAACTCTTAGCAGCAGTGGGTCTTAAAGATGCACTTTACCAAGGTACCAAGGTACACAGCTTTATTTTCACACCTTAAAATAAGTAGTCTAACGCATCTCTCAGTTAACAACAAAAAAAGAGAAAAACCTGGAAGATAAAATACTTGGTATTTATTGTGTTTTCAAAATGTTTTCAGTTGTTGCAATTTCATAGAATCATAGAACAGTTTAGGTCAGAAGTGACCTTAAAAATCATCTAGTTCCAAGCTCCCTGCCATGGAACATCTTCCACTAGAGCAGGTTGCTAGAACAGTATCTCTAGACTTTGAAATCACAGCTCGAACAGAAAACCATGTTTTTTCTTTATGAGTCCCTTTTAGGAGCTGAAAAAAACCTCCTGAATTTCCAGAATGTGCATATTAACATAGAAATATGGAGGTAAGACCATCATAATTTGTGAAAATACACAATATGCAATTTTCAATTTGATTTTGTGAAGTTCATGAGACTACAAAGAACAAGAGGTTACAATTGTGTTATTCAATGTAAGAGACAATTTTAACTGTGTGGGGTTTAACTGAAAGTTTAGATTAGCAATGTTTGGAAAAATATATTTAAAAAGATGTGTTGTTTCTGCCAGATGACCAAAATTCACACATTGCCAATGGCAAAATTACTATGGCATAAAAGATGGCGGAAGTCATACATTACTTATGCTGACTTATGGATGTGAAATAAAAAAAGATGATTATTAGCAAATATCCAAAGAGCTGCGAGATGCAAACTGGACAGCTTGTCATATTGACAGAGCCTAATGAGTTTTTAGTTGAATAGGTTAAAGATTATAAAGAGAAGAGAATGCAGAGTGCATAAAGCTCTGCAAAAACAAGATGACTGCTGTAAGAGCACATGGCCTTACACCACATATTGTCCATCTTCCACTTTGAAGAAAATCTGCTGACCCAGCAGTCTCTCCTTAAGAAAATAAGCCTTTGCTCATTTTCTAGTGTATTACAGCTTGGAGTAGAAACAGTCACAAACTATATTCTTTTCATCAGAGACATATTTTTCCTAGTTCAAATCATATAAATGTAAGTAAGTGTTTATTGTAATTGAATAAATTAACGTATCTCAGCTGAGCTGCAATATCTGACTGGCTGAGCACTTATGCCATTACAAATGCAATGTCAGACACTACCTTAAACCAGCCTCCTTCATGGCAGAAGACTGTGCAAGTAGTTACTGCAGGAAGGTTAAGAGGTACTTCTGTATCCTGCATGTGCATGCAATTATTTTTCCATAATCTCAGTGTTGCCATATATCATATATTATCAAGTCTTAATTATTTCCCCAGTAATTTTTCGTTTTCAAGAGTTACTTGTTGCTTGCATAAGGCTGTACTATGTTCTTCTGCATGAAGGGAACAAGCAGAAATTAGCAGCAGTATTTTAAGATAACCTATTTTAAAGAATGAGGGGATGTTAAAAGCAAGCTCTAGGTATGAGAATGTTTCTCTAGTTAAAACTGCTTATGTATCTGGTAACTACAGAAGGGAAAGACAAGTAAATAGATCATTTCTTAGGCTTGAAATGCCCAAAATCCTTAAGGAAAAAAAAAATCTTAGCCATATCATATGTAGATATTGTAATTGCTTAGAAAGACTGTGGTTACATTCTTGCAGCCCCAATAAGTATCTAAACTAAAAAGAAAAGCTAAATGTCTTGGCTTTCTATCTAAAAAGGGAAATTAGGCACCTTTGAGCTTTCTGCATTTTAGAGGACTTTACAGAATTTATAAGCTTTCTTCTTCTTGGATGGAATCAACTTTCCTGACTCTTCTATCTGCTTGCAAAATTCTTCATTCTCTTTCTTCTTTGCAGAGAATTTTCAGAAGATATATTTAAGACACAAGTGGAGATTATGGAATTAACTGTCAATGTGAAGAGAACCAACCTGAGAGGACATTGGAATGTTTAAACTTTCCAAAGAAACTCAGAGATGAAGTAGCTGAATTAATAACACTGATATCTAATCTTTAATTTAAAACTGCTTTGCTGAAAACTGAGGGATGGCAAACGAAATACCAGTTAAAGAAAAAAAATCTGCACAACATTTGCAGATGTGCTGGTTTGTAAACCTGATGTCTACAGCCGGAAAATTAGGAGAAACTGTAGTTAAGAATGGAATTGGTGCAGATATGAATAGATGTACTTTGCCTTGGAAAAGTCAGCATGGCTTTTGCAAAGGGAATTACTGTCTTGAAAATTTATTGGAGGTTTTGAAAGGGTCAGCAAGCATATGGATAAAGCATATCTGATTGTTATAATCTATTTGGATTTAGATATTAAGCAGCCATGCATAAGAGATAAAAAAGATCATTAATTAGATAAATAATTGGTTATAAAACAGGAAACAGAGAATAGGAGTAAATAGTCAATTCTCCCAGTGAAGGAAGATGAGTAGTAGAATTCCACAGGAATATGTGCAGGAGATTGTTCTGCTTAATGTGGTTATCAGTGACCTGCCTAATGGTGAGCAGCGATGTAAGAATTTTGGGTGATGATACTAAATTATTCAAGGTAGGATGAGGTCTGACTAGAAAAAATTGCAGAAGGTTTTTATGAGATAAGTGAAAGAGCAAAAAAAAAAAAAGGGCAGATGAAATTCAGCATTGTTAAATGTATAAGGATGAGAAGAAGAAGGAAAGAATTCTACTTTAATATACAAAGTGCATTGAGATAACTGTTGCCAGTCAGGAGAAATATTTGTTGCTGAGAAAGAGATTTGCACTGAAATGTCAGCTGGTGCTCGGTAGCCATTATAGAGCAAATGTTAGGAATTATAAAGAAAGTAAGAGCAAAACAGAGATCATTTCCACCATATAAAGTCATGGATTCAGACATATCCTGGAAATTTCTCTGCAATTCTGAGCTTCTCATCTCAAATTCATGAAAGAGAACTAGAAAAAATGCAGAGAAAGGTGGCAAGAATGATCAACTGTCTATAACAGCTTTCATACAAGGAACCCTTGTGTAAGCTGCAAGTCTTCTGTCTGGAAAAGGGTTGACATGGGGGAAGGATGTGATAGAAATTTAAAATGTCTTGAGTGATATGAAGACAGTGGGTGGAGATTAAACTGTTCACAGTCTCTTCTAGTTGAAGAACAAGAGACAGTCTGATGAAACTCACAGAACTCGCCTTTTTTTTAAGAGGAGAGGTGATCGTTGATAGTTGATTATACAAGACATGAGACAGGAGAAAGTTCTTGCTGAAGAATATTTTGCACTTAAAATATCTTTGTGGACTTAAGGGGAGATTGGACAAGCTTATGCAGAAGAAACCTATCAAGGTTTACCAAACACAAAAGCCCCTCATCTGGCTCAGCATATCTCTGAAACGGAAGTACCTGGAGGAGAGGAGAAGGATAAGGAGAGATATAGATTGTTGTTGTTGGTATCGTGTCCTCTATACTTTTGTCCATTGTTAGAATCAATTTACTGGAGTAGACCCCAGTTGGTTTGACCTAATATGGATATTCTTACATTCATATATTTCAACTAATTTTCCTTATCAGTGTGCCAGCTGTCACATTCCAAAGCTGAATTTCAAGGCATACCAAAATGCAGGCAGTGTGGTGGATGTACAGGCTGGGACTTAAAATGAACTAAAAAATAAATTTATATGATAACATGTACATATATCCAGTGTCATGCTCATTGGACCTGGGTCAAGTGCATGCAGAGTACATGTACACCATATCATCCCACACTTCCATTCTCCTGCTTAGAATAGCTTGCTGGGGGTTCAAAAAGGACAAACATGCAGTTGAAGGGACCCTGCAGATGGAGGATGATCAGTGGTATGCAGCAGGAGTAAAACTATGTAGACACATATACAGAGAATGATCCATCTGCCTGTTTGGCTCCTGGTAAACCCTGAGCACTTGTGACTGTACGTAGGCAGTTTTTATGAGCTGTGATGATGACAGCTACATACGTGCTTTGGAGACCATGAGTGTGAAACTTCATTGCAAATATGTTTTTTTCAGGTTTTGCATATTTAGACTCCTTTTCTCATCTTTCCCACCAAATAAAAACAAAAGCTCCTGAATATATATGGCTTATAACTTCTTAATAAATGTGCAAATAAACTAAGCATGAAACGAAACAGATTTGTTATGTTTTGGGTTTTTTTGTTTCGTATTTCGCCTTTGTTTGATTTATGATAATTGGTTTGTACTTTTGACAGACTGACAGACTGACAGACGTGGGACATTCTGTCCATGACCCACTTAAACTAAGTTACGTTATCTAACCTAAATATTATTCTGCATAATATGCCTTATTCACACTATTGTTATTAGTCTCATATTTATTTATCATAGATTTTTATTACTCTTTGATATTGTTCTACTGTCGTTCCTAGAAAGTGCTCATGTATCATGCATCTTATACATGTGGTAAGAGCTGCAGTGTGACTTTATAAAAGAGAATTTTTGCAAAATTAATAATTAAAGATTCCTGCAGTAATATTGCAGTTAAAGAATAGAGCTTAAGACAGAGGTAATAGGGAGTCTATTGCTAGCCATATTCCTGACATCAGGTTATGAAATTTATTCTATTTTCTAAGAAAAAGCAACGTAAGAAATTGTAGCTAACAGGGTTTTTTCTAACTTAAATGGAAAATCTTCAGTGGAAGGACATACCTTCAGCAAATTTATTCATGTTTTCCCATCAAAATTTACCCATTTTTTTCATCTGAAAGACTAAAAATATGAAAGACAGTAGAGATGTCAATTTGCAGCTGAAATTTTGGAATGTCATCATGTAAATATTTTTCTTTATAGAGTTAGTTCCTGCCATAACATTAACTGGGGACAAAGATAAGTACTTAGAATGAGAAAATGTTTCCACTCTATGCAGTGATGCGAGGGATCATTAAGAAGCAACCAGGAGACCAGACTCTCTAAAAAAGGAAGTGCCACTTTCATTATAGTGATATATAAGAGCTGTGTCTGAAAACCTACCTGAGACTATCCCTGAAGAGGGCTCAGAGATTGTCTGTGGCTGCGAAGAGTTATGCAGCTGCTGCTTACAATAGCTAGAGCACACCAGGATGATTGAAATGTGTTCAGTTCTAATTTATTTGGAAAAATAGCCAGTGGATCAAACACTAATAGAAAGAAAGAAGATTCCACTTCAGTTACCTCTACAGCAAGAAATTACATAGTCTTAAATCTTAGTATCTGTGATATTTAACACCTTCAAATGGTAAAGCAGCATTCCTGTGGTTTAGTTCATGTTTTGCTTTATTTTGTTTTGTTTTCCTAGCAAGAGGAAAGTGTTATCCAGGGAAGGATTAATGATGGGACATAGGGAAAAAAAAAAAAAAAGAAGAAACCTCATTTTCTTTAAGAACTATAGTATTCTCTATTTGCTGGTCAAACAGATTATTTGTAAAGTCCATACTGTTGCAACTCTTACAAACACAGGATAGAAAATTAAGAGAGCACAACACACACACATTACAATTATTTATTTAGATCATCATCCAAAGGTTCCTGGTGTCACTGGGAAAAGTACAATGCATACATATATATCTACATTTGTATGCACATGTAGACTTGTTAGCTAATGAAAAGTGTTGGTGAAGAAAGAAAACTAAGAAAGCGTGAGAAAGTGAGAAGGAAAAGGATAAAATTTATTCAGCAGTAACAAATAGATATAGGATGGTTCAATGGCTCTTGATTTAATACTTCTGGACAATTCCCCACTTGAAATAAAGAATTACAAATCAGACATATGTGTTTTGTTCATCTCCTTATCAATGTGCTGAGCATGAAAATAGGATCTAATTTAATGCTTACCCTATGAGCTGATTATATGATGTGCACACAGTGCATATTTGTATATTAAAATAAAGGACTGAATATGAAAACAGTAAAAACACATCTGTTACCAAAACTTAACTTTTTTGGAACGACTTTTTTTTTTCTACTTATATATCTCTGTCTTATATCATAGTTGCAGCATGCATTTCTACTAAGCCCACAGCAGTAGGTAACAATTTGCTTCAATTTTCTCTTGTCTTATTACATCAGTCCCAAAAGAGTAAGGTCCGTTAAAGATAGGATTTTTTTGTGTTAGTTTTTCAAAGAAGCAGGGAAAACTACTTCTTTGAAAACTGTTTTTTTTTTTTCCTTTTCTGATATGACAAAAGTAATATATGTGTCCTGGTTCCAGCCAGGACAGGGTTAATTTTTGCAGTAGCCAGGAGGGGTCATGGTTAGGACTTGGAGGTTATTCTGTACTGCTTTGTCATTGTTGGGGCTTCAGGAAAGGGGAAAGGGAATGTCTTCCAGGAAGAAGGGGTCTCTTCCAGTTGAGTCTCAGAGGGAACTCTGAATTGGGGAGTACCATTGCTAAACCATGACAATATGGCAGAATGTATTCTGGGACCATATTCTTCAGACAATAAAATCTTCTTATAAATGAATATTTACTGAGTCAGATAGATTGCTTAATGTTCCAGAAAGAAGGAATCAAGTGGCCTTGTGAATGAAAAGGTCTTAAATCTTGTTGAATAGTGGATAATTTTTGATTAGCAAAATGGAATGTTAGCTGCATTGCAATAAATGCTTTGTGTACCTGCCCAGTGCTGAGGTCAGGACTCCTTGATCTGTTTATCAGTGATTCCCTTACATACTTTGCCTTCACAAGAAAACAGCACAAAAGTTAAAAATCTGAATAGCTTTTTACATAATTCTGTTACATTTTTAATGTCAGGGCCTTAAGTCATTATTTAAACTTCTGTAGGCATCCTCTGAAGGGCAATGACAAGGAAAAACGAGCAATGAGATATCCACAATCAGCCTTCTAACATGATTGGATCATTTCTTGGTCCTGCCTACTCTTTTTTTTTTTTCCAGATTAGTGTAGTATAGATGAAATTCAGTCTATTAATCTAGTGTGCAACACATTTTGCCTATACTAACTGCAGCATATTTTAGACATCTTGAAAGGTCATTTTCATTTTCATCATTTTTCAGTGTCACTTGAAAAAATATGATAAATTCATTTTGAGATTTTTAATGACTCGGTATTAAGCATCTGTGTGTCTGCACTTAAGTGTGTGTCTGCATTTAAGTCCTGACTTTTTATATTTTGAGAAAATCTGTGTTTTATAAATATAACAACTACTTAAATGATGTAAAAAGCAAAATGAGGATATAACATACAGGTCTTCACTGTGCAGAAAAGATAGTTCAGCTGGTTTAAAAATAGGCAGAAAAAAAACAGAAAAAAGGAAAACCTATTATAGCATGTGTGGGTAGATTGCTATCACAGAAAAATCACTCCCTAATTTGATATGTTTAGTGTCATGCCCTTTAGATAACAAGTTCTCACTCGGCCTTGATGCTGTTCTGGAAAGCACAACACTAATTACCAGAAAAACAAAATCCAAAACCCAAACCCAGAATGAAGCAAGCTCTCCCCAGAACCCATACAATAAAAAAAAAAAAAGCCAAAACCCTAACAGCAAAAACCCCAGCAACCAAACCAAAAAGCACAGGAGGGAGGGGGAAGAGGTGATATATTTTTCTCGGAATAAACCTCATCTTCATTAGTAAATCAAAGAATGCATGTACACTTTCCTCTGTTTTCTGTTGCTTAGAAATAAAGAGCAGTGGTATAAAGCCCTAGTGCCATTATGGTCAATTTACAACACCCTATTTACACCAGCTGAGAAACTGGCTCATAATGTTGTTTAAATAGGATGACAGCCCAGAAAATTTTCTGATGAATGAGTCACCCAGTTGTGGAACCAAAATTCATTCCTGACCCACTATGGCTAGTACCTTTATATTATAAAGAAGGTCATGGTTATTTTACGTTAAATATAGTACCCTGAGGATTTAAATGAAAGAGATTTAAAATTATGAATACCTAAGCCAGACAGGTCATATTAGATAATCCAGTTTTATTTTACAGTAATTGGTTACACAAGTTATTATCACATTATTTAGAACATCTCGATTCTCAGTGGAAGTCGTTGTGCATTTAATTAACCATGAGTACAAAATGACTTTAAAAAACTGAAGTCATTAAGCCCTCCTTAAATAGCCTTTTCAAATGGAAACTGGCAACAACATTTTCATTTAAATATTTATAATTATATAGTTTTAAAATGAAGAAACAATGTAAATTATGCTGGTTTAATTGCTGTTTTATTTATTAGTTTTAATTATTACTTTAAAGTGGATATTTCGTATTTGGATTTTGATCTAAGGTTGACCTAACTTGATTTTCACATGTTCTGCCTTAAGAGGTAGCTTTTTGGCAAAGTGTGCAGAACTCTAAGTTTCTAATCATGAGAAATGCTGGCTACTGATCATGTGTCTTTGCTGAGGTCTACAGATTTTGATGCATTTATAAAAAAAGGTGAAAGAATTTTACTGTGGTAATGGTCAGTTTTATAGGACAAGAGGGAATTTAACCTTTACTTAACTGAAAAACCAAATGACCAGTGTGTACCTCAGTGTGATTGTCAAGAATGATGAAGGACTCAGTTACCTCTTCTGAATCAGGTCAAACTTTTTGTTGCTTTTGTTAAGGATTTTTGAGATTGATTTTGAGATAGTTGTGGAGCTCCCCTCACTAGAGATATTCAAGAAGTGTCTGGATGCAATCTTGTGCTTTGTGCTCTGGGATGACCCCGCTAGAGCAGGGAGGTTGGCTTAGATGACCCGCTGTGGTCCCTTCCAACCTTGACCATTCTCTGATTCTGTGAGGTGCTGGTGACTACAGTTTTCACTCTGGGGGAAACAGGATACCCAGACTGTAACATCAAGGCAGTCCTACCTCCAGAGACTTGACTGAGAGCACAGGATGGATCAGAGACAATCCCTTAGCAAGAGTTCATTTCCCTGCCGGTCTGGGAGCCATATGGATGCAGACAGCTGATCACAGTATCAGTACAGAGTTTCTTTGCAGCAATTCTTTCACTAATTGCATTCTGCTTCAGCCTGTTTGGGTATGAAAAGTGATTTATCTGGGTTACCATCAAGAATATGATACAATGGAAGTGCTCTCTGGCACATCATAATGTGCAATATTAAACAGTGTTTATCCACACATTCATTTGCATTGCGGGTCTAGGCAATTGCTGAATGTAGCACATTCAAACCTAAATTCAGTGGGGACAATAAAAGGCAGGTTGCTATTTGTGCTGTTTTCTTAATTGTTGTATATGACTGAGAAATAGATGAGAATTTACTGCAGACTTTTGATATTCAGTGTTGCTGTGTCACAGTACATTGAGAATAATGAATAAGACATTCACTCTGGAGCAAAGAACATTAGTTTCCTTACCTAGGAAACACGGAAGCCAGCTGGAGAGGAGAAAATTACCAGGTAGATTGTCGACATAAAGGCAAAGGTAACATGCTGATAATAACCAGGGGAAATATGAAGATAATAACAGAGGATGATAACAACCCAGCTGAGGAAGAGAGGAGTGTCTGGAAGATCAAGTGATCCCAAGCTGTGCACAGTTATTATGCAGATGGAGAGGCACCTCTGCTCCTGAAGAAAGGAGCTGGTTTACTTCCCATGTAGCAGAATGTGTTAACTCCAGCCTTGTATTAAACAAGATCAGGCCTTGCTTTCTTCCTATTATCAGAAGTGTGTATTTCTTGACAGATTTCCACACCACTGCCTTGTTATTGTGGATGTATCATTATTTATCCCACTTTGCCCTCCCTCCCCCTCCTCCTTGGCTGTGGGACTCTGCAAGTCATAGGCAACTGTCATGTCAGGTCTATGTGAACCTGTCAGAGGCACGATGAGCAAAGATAGAGTGATCACTTCTTGCTGCCGTGTTTACTCTGTTTTCCGTCTTCAGCAGGCCTGTTTTCAGAGAGATGCTTTCCAGAATGCTTCCCATCAAGGGACAAATGAGGGGAGCCACGGTTGCTGTGCTGCTGCCCAGCAATGACAGAAACATTGGATAATCTCCCTGCCTCCAGCAGCTCATCCTGGAGCTTTCCTTTCCTCGGTGACATACCTATTCCTTGCAGCCAGTTCCAGCTCCTCATAGCCATCTGCCATCACAGGCGGGTGAGGACTGAGCAAGAGGAGCTGAGAAGTGGAAGAAGAGGAGGGTTGGGCCAGCAGCCGTGATAAGTTGGGGGGAGCATTTTGTCTTGCCCTGGAAATCAGCTTGCTTTTAGCAGGAGTTGTTTTTTATTTTTTGGATTCCCCAATAGTGGTGGCTATGTAAACATCTCTTGTACCTTTCTTTTCCAAGTCATAATAATTTACTTAATACCAGTTTTGAAATGCCAAATTCCCTGAACTCCTGCTTCTTCTTTTTATTTTTTCTGCTTTTAATTATTTTCTTCTTCTCCTCCTTTTTTTTTTTTTAATTACTTGACTGGAATTTACAATCAAGATATTTTCTGGGCTGTGGTTAGATCAGTGTCCTAACCAGAACAAGAGAAAGGAAAACAATCTTCAGTCTTTGAAATGTGATAAAAGTCATTAGGCATTATACTGTATATTCATGAATGTGACTCACACAGTGCTTTAGTCTCAGCAAATGTATCATGGATGCATTAGCTGAAATAATATAGCAAGTGACTTTATTAATTGCCATCCTAAAATCTTGATGTTTTGCTTACGCGTCCTATAAAGTTCTGTTTTACCAGCAGCTACACTTTTTTTTTTTTTTTTTTTTTTTGTCAAACTTTAACAGTCCAATTCTCCCAGATAAAATTTCCATTGGAGAAAGGATGAAAGTGTTCTCCCCAAGCAATTTTCCATTGTTGGTTACTCACTGTTGGCGTTTTAAGAAAGATAGTGAACTGTAACTAGATACAAGCTAGGCAAAGACTTTCATTATCATGTTCTGTTTTTACTAGAAGTCTTGGGAAAATTCAGGTCATTGACTTTGTAATGATAAGTCTATCTCCTCTCACACAACTCCTGCCTGTCAGAAAGGATGATTCAGGGGTGGTAGGCTCTGCTCAGAACCCCCGATGTACTGAGAAAGATAACCAGAGAAGCAGTAGCACAGGAATGGGCCCAGAGCTCTGATACCATAAATATTTCTTAACTGAACTCTTTATTTATTGCTTTTTCTTTCCCCTTCTAATAGCTTAACCAATGAAATTAAGGGTATGCAACAATTTTCTGATTGCTGCAATGGATCCTCTAGTTCAGGTAATGTGAGAGTTTAATATTTAATGCAGAGTTCTGTCCACGGCTCTCCCTACCAACCCACGTTATTTATATAATCTGGTTATAGAAATTCTGTCATCACCATGCCTTTCTGTCATGTTAAGCTCTCTCACAGTGAGAGCTTATTAACTTGTGCTTTATTAGATTCTGTGCCTTTACAACCAAGTCATTAGACACAACCATTACCCTGGTCCATTACTGGTCTCCTTTCCTTTCTGTCTTAAGATCCATCTTCACTGTGATACCCGTGGTTAATGAGAGTCCTTAAGTAGACAGGCCGCAAGTGATTCATTTGTTGCTCTTGTCGACTTGCTTTATGGAATAAAAAAAATCTCTAAAGCTTGCGGCTGGATGTTCAGCCAATAGATTTCACAATCTTGTGTTCCAATTAGTTGCCCTCAGGTTCAGCATCCTTCTTCCACGCTGCTTCCTGCAAGCCCTGATGTGCATTGCTGATGCCTCAGTTGTAGTGATTTTGAGGGAAGGAATATTTCCTGTTTATGTTCATACAATAATCAGCACAGTGAGGGGTCCAAACTCACTGGGGCCTCTGGCTGCCTCTTGCCTACTGCTAATACACATTATATATATATTATAATATACATTATATATACATCCAAACAGTTTGAAGAGGTTAGTGAGGGGATTCTGGTTTTTGCATTCTTGTTCAGTTTTGCCGCTTCTGCATAATTTTTTTATATTATCTTCATTAACAGACAACTGTGATGATTATTTCAGGCTTCAGATGTGACAAATACTTACTTTTAAAGAACTTAATCTCCAGACACAGCTACTTTAGATTTTACTTAGAAAAGAAGACACAAATAGAACACTGTGTATACACTCAAATTTATTTAGTAAAAATCAATGAAAGTATTTTCTGAAAAATTGATTTCAGAGAGATGTGTGTTTACATTTTTTGCCTTCATTTTTACCTTTACATGTAAGAATTAATTCAGATTTTTTTGTTAATACTCTGATCTCTCTCTGGCATCACACTGAAACATTCATTAACTTGAATTGCTTTATGGGATCTGGATTCTGATACAAGTGAAAAGAGGCAGCCTCTGACTTAAAAGTGCTCTTGAATTGTTCTTAATTGTTTTGATTTCATCTGACAGTCTTCACTGAGGCTCCTCAGCTTAGTTTGGCAGGTAAGACCACACCAATCAAACCCTCTCAGAGAACAGGGGGAAAAGGATGTTATTTATGTGCAACTACAGCTTTTTTGCTGGTGACTTTGTGCATGCTGGTTAAGAAATGTTCATGATCGTAGCAATGCTTCCGGAAGTAAAGTCTATTGATACATGAAATCCTGCTTTAGAAGTTGTGCCTTACAGATATTAAAAATGAATCTGTCATAGAGCCATGGGTAGAGCTTTTTACAAAGCATTTGTTTGATGTATAGTTGTTCCCTAGAGAGAATAGTATCCAAGAATAAGCTTTGAGTAAATGAGTACATTTGGCACATCCTAGAGTGATGTCAAAGCTTTCCTGGCTCCAAGGGGTAGTTTTGTTTTGAAAAACCTAGTTCCAATGCCTTTTGCTTAGAATTGATTTGAGGAATGTGGAAATATATGAAAAGGATATATCAACACAATGACACCTACAATGAGAAGAAGGCATCCATTAGTAAGGAGTGGAAAAAAAACCATGAGAAAACAAACCAGCTCTTGTTGCTGTTTTATTAGAAATTTCCTTTGTTTTTTCACCTGAATGTATCTATACATCTATCTCCCCAGCAAACAAAGAAAAATATTCCAGTTGAACTCTGTCAATACAGAATGATCCTGAAGTGCATTTTCATTATTTACATTTATAGTTTCATCATTATTTATATTTTTTGTGTGGATTTTGCTCTGTGTAAGGTGTATTCCTGAAGGGGAAAGGCAAGTCTGAAAGCTTGTTTTCGAGTCCTACAGGCTTCAAGAGGAGTCAGTCCCCATTTTGTTCTGAGATAAACCCCATTAAGTTAAGCAAAGTTAACTCTGCTGTGGAGCTGTGTGTTTCCAGCTCACTGCAATACTAAATGGGAGCAGCTGGTGGGTGAATTGTTTAAGTCAGACATATTTGATGGGTGGTAGGGACATATGGCCAAGCCTCCATTTGCCAGATCTGGGTGTTAGTTGTGCAGCCAGGTGGGGGCTGTGGGCAGGTGTGCCTGCCTGTGCAACCAGCCTGGGTGGGGATTTACTCCTCCGGAGCTGCCTAGGGACGTGACGCAGATGCTCGTACTCCCATGGCGCTCCCAGCCTCTCCACTCCTCACAAGAGTGACTATGAGGTAAAGGGAAGACTATATGATGCTCTCAAAGTCGCACACAGACACAGGGACAGAGAAAACAACAAACAGCCCCAGAAAGATTGGGTGTCAGTGCTCTCAGATATTAGGAGGCTTGGCCTGTATGGACACGATGCGTCAGTCCCAGCTGGTCCTCCTGCATAAAATTGTGCAGATTATAAAGCCTGACCCAGACCTCTGATGGCCTTCAGGACCTAATGAGTTTCCTTCCTTGGCAAATAGCACACTGGCAGGGTGACCCATGGTGGCTCGCAGGATGGGACCACAGGTGAGGATCTAACTACGACCCATTACCAGAACTCCTCCAGTCTGGGCAGATCAGCTCCAGAACCTGGATCCAAACACTGGGAAAGTGATATTAATGTCCTATTAGATAAATAAAGATGCTGGTGTGTTCCTGGGATTTTATTTAAAAAAAAAAAAAACCTCTCTCATCATATGAAAATACACAGGTAGAAGAAAGGACATCAGTTTTCATCACCTGAACATATTCTAGCTTTTCGACAGTTTCACAGGACATAGGAGCCACTTATGGCTCTAAATTAGAAGCGTAGTTCCTTCAGAGGGTTCTTGTAAGTGCCTGCTCTGCTCTGGAGAGAGCTTTGAAGTCTGAGCAACTGAAAAAACCTGCAGGTCACTGCAGCCTTGGTTCCACCCCTGAGGCGCAGAAAGCTGCAGAAGTTAACAGGCACACCCCTGCAGATAGCTGCCTACCTTCAGCTAGATTTCTTTGTGGTCAGAATTTCTGAAATACCTGTTTCAGATGCTTGAACTGATTAAAGTTACATATTGAGTTGAGCAGCCACACAAAACATGCATATTGCAGTTCTGAAATTTTCACAGTCCTTTACTAAAACTAGAGTAGATGGCAGTGTCACTTTAGTCTGGTGGAGCTGCTGGGCAATTCAAGGTCCTATGGAGCAGCCGGATATTGCAGTGCATCTTGGATTGAACAGAACCAGAATTATCGCATGGGATTTGCTTATACTGCATCTAAGACTGCAGAGAAGGGATCCCAAACCCAGCTGTGGCTGAGGCAATCATAATATATTCTTCCAGAGCCTGATCATTGCAAATATAACTCTGACGTTTTCTGAGCTATAAATTACATCTGCAATTATTTTTACAGCCATGGTGCTTGGAGAGAGTATAACACACGCATTTTTATACTGTCTTGCACTTAAATGGTCTCAACGAAATTAAAAACATTGGAAGGAGTAGTTGATTTCTGTCACACAAAGATGAATCTCAAGCTAGCTATCCAGAAGCACAAAGTATACCAACATCTAACACGTCGCCTTACTTCCTGCAGTATTTTCTTTTGCAAAAATATTTTATTTTATATATATGTGTATATATTTGTATATATATATATATACACATATATTATAAATACTATTAGTACTTTGGAACACATAAGGGGGGAATAAGCTTCTATTTGCAAGTTAAACAGTTATTACCACTGTTAGACTGTAAAATACAGGGTTAGCATTCACAAATGATTAAAGAAAGGGAACTTATGAAGATAGAGTCTGTTTAATTTAGGGGAAGAAAGGAGATGTTATGAATTGTCCATTACGAGAAAGTTGTTTTACTTCTATGCAAAAATTAACATAAGAATTTGCTATCAAATATAAACTGAAGGTTATAAAGGAAGTAAATGGGTTCATGTGAAAAACTCTAATATTTTGTCCTGGGAGTTCTGCTTAGTCACTGCTTAATACCAGATTCTGTCGACCTCATTTTTTCTTATTCTAAAATTTTTTGTAAGATCAGAATTAAACTTTTGCATGAAAATAAGAGTTGAAGATCACCTGGGAGGAGTTCTGGAGTTCTGCTACACAAGAAATCAGAAAAACTACATTTACTACAGATTCCTGAGTAGTAATAGACAATTTATTTTCTGCATTTTTTGTCTGCTCTGAAAATAAGTTTTTAAAGTACTTGACTGTTGCAATGTGTGTCTTTGCATAAGCATTTTTCCATTCTAAATTGTATGCAAACATCAGCTTGAAAATGCAATTTAAAAAGATGTTCTTAATGCTCTGCACTGATAATGTCATGTGACATTAATTTACCCTGGAAATATTTCCAGTCAAAAAGAATACACAGATATTTTCATGCTAATTCATCTTTGTTAAGCTGAATAACTTGTTTCTTACACTTCTGAGAAGAAAAGTAGATTGCAACACTATACCAAAATAAGTTTTTCTATTTGAAGTGTTCATTTCTGCATATAGTGTCTGTGCACATCTCTCACAGATTTGAATGCTGCTGAAGCATTGTGTGCATTTGCACTTCATTCATTCTTCTTGTGCTGATCTGAAGCCTGATGGATTCATTGTTCATTCTGACTTTAAATCAGGTTCTTTTTCTTTTTTCTGTCTTTGTCTACTCCTTACATTTTGAGAAGCAGTGTACCCTTTCTCATCAGTTTCCCTCAGCTGAGAAAGTGCTGAAATGTTGGATCTCTGTAACATTGCTGTCTTTTCTGTTAATTAGGCCATAGTAAAGCTATTCTTTTTTTTTTTCCCCTTATTTTTTAACCAGGAATGGGACAGAATGATGCGTTTGTTCTCAAGGGATGTGTCCATTTTCTATGCATGAATGGACTCTCCAAATCTTTGCCTAACACATGTATCGAACACATTTGTCTCATCTAAGAGAATAATTAAATCACAGAAATTTGTATTCTAGGAAAAATAAATGGTTTTTTCTACACTAACTTCTTTTCTAGAAGAAAAATGTTACAATGTTTTTTTTATATAACACACTAAAGAAAGCAAGCATATATGATGATAAAGAAAATTTTACTGTGAATTTTATTTAGAGGACAAACCTTCCTGGCGTCAAAGACTCTGGACATTGAACTTGAGATTTCCTTAAAGATGCTTCCTGCAGGTGTAAGGTCAAAGATTATTCATACTCCTTTTTCATTCTGTTTTTAACTTCAGCACCTAAAGCTGCATAAATATATTCAGAAAGTGCTATAAAGAACTATATGTATGGAAGCATTTGCAGGGTCAAGCCACTAGGTTATACAGTAGTTTGGCCTATGAAAATTTGAAAATATAGTAGTTAGTTTCTGAAAGCGTTTCTGTAAACATCACTGTGCATTAATCAACATTTTTTTCCCCATATTCTTCATTAGTAAATTTCATTATCTTCTCACTATCTGTGGCATTTCCACCATGAAATGAGGTCTTTGCTTATAGACAACTCATATTTTTGACACATTTTAATGTCAGTGGAGAAGCCTAAGAGCAGAGTCCTCTAATATTTGAACTGCTTGATGTTAGTGATCATTGCATTTTTCTGCTGAATTGATTTGGATTAGAGTCTGACATTTGGAAAAAAAATAGGTAAGAGTCCTCAGAAAAGTTAGGTGCAAATAATAATACCATCAGATCAAATTCATATTCTTTAAAAGTCTGAAATGTTAACAGTAAGAAAGTGTGAGGTTCTCCACTAACTTAATTCTGCTAGTGCTAGAAAAATAGGTATACATGTAAGTTTCCAAATGTGCAGGTATCAGGGAAATATTTATTTTAATGTAGTTCAGGGAATAGTTGTCTATAACACTGCATGATGTGTCCATATTTCTTACTGAAACTCAGCTTGCTGACATCAGTAGTTGTCGGAATTGTAAGTTAAACAGTAAAAGCTGGACAGCTACGGTGCAAAAACACTGCAGCAGTGAGAAGAAGGGATGCAGTCAGGAAAATAATAAGCCCTCAGACTAGTGCCCCTAAAAGTGGTGAAACGACTTCCACTGCTCCCAAGTGAGTTCTAGATCAGGGACTGAGAAAAAGATTTTGGGGTAATGAGAAGAGGGTAAGAAGAGAGATAGCAAATATCAAACCACTGGGGTAAGGCTGTGAGCTCAGAACCCTCCCTGTCTCCTTTGACTTATCTGTACATGTGCTGGTATGTGCTTGTGATTAAAAGAATACTTTTTTAAAATTCAGATTTATAAATACTGGTTGCTTTTTACAGGTTTTTCAATACAGACAGGTTTGAGGCTTTTTTTCGCATTTTGGATCAAGTCATCAGTATATTCACTGCAAATGCAGACTCCTATATTTTGTTTTCATTTCTCCACTTCCGCTTTAGAATAAAATTAGCAAGTCTATTCCTTTCTGGTTAGGTAAGTGACAGGTACCTCCTTGTCTATCAGTGCACGTAAAGAAAAGTAAAACCTGATTCTAAGCCCAGGCTGAGAGTAGCTGCTGATCAGGATGGGTTCATTTCTCTGTAGGGAAGAGCAGCCAGTAAAGAATCTAATTTTTGAGCTGTGCGAATTATTTATGTCTTCCAGCATATTTTATGCAGCTCCTGAAGTAGATGACTCAATTTTAAGTCTGCTTGGAGACAGGGGCTTAAAGTAGATGGCTCTTTGCCTTGTTAGGCAGCCTATGATCCTACCTCCTCTTGCACAGGGGAGAGTGCAAAGGGTCTTTGGTGTGTCTGCGTCTGAAAGATTGTGGGAGATGGAATAACGTGCATGCAGCTGGAGATCTGCTTCCTTGTCTTGATGTTTCCATGTAAATTGAGCCCAAGAAAGCTTTGATGTTGTAAAAAGAGGGGGAAAGGATTATTTCCTGAAGATTTAAGAACACCTAAACTCCTCAGCTGATGCACTGGGGAATTAATAACTAGTTTGGACATTGGTAGCATAGACTTAAATTTTTGCTGGATATGTTGCAGCATGTTCTGTATTCTAGGAGAAGTTGAAGGAACAGCTGCTACAGAACATCTTTGAACCCATAAGCAAAAATCTGAGAAGTGTAGCTGTAGTTGTCCCATGGTAATTTAAAAACAAACTATGAAAAGAAGCCTCAGAAAAAGATTAATTTTCTCAAAAGAACATGAAATATTAAAAAATATTTTCTGGAAATGGCTATATTTTGATGCAATATGCTAGCTATTCATTTTTGTGATGAAAAGTCACAATCATTTGTGAAAGATATTTTTCACAACTGTGGAAATAAAAAAATAAATGTTTCAGGTCTTTAAAATGTGGGCTGATCAAAATGCTTAATGCATTCTATGTCCCTGTTTAAGGAAAAGCTGATTGTATTTCTGTTTGTATTGGGTTTCTATCTTTCTCTGCAATCACCTGGCATTTTGGTTTCAATTTGACTCTGGCTTTCTGAAATACACAGCTGATAAAACATACAAAAAAATGAATTAGACTTGATATTGAGTCCAGTGTTCACTAGAAGTTATTTGCCCACAAGACATTTGAGAAAATGTTTTCTTTTCTCTTTGGTTTACTGAGTTTTATCACATATTTCAATGCTGGTTGCCATACCAAACCATTAACTTTATTTTGAGATCAGAGAGACCTCCAAGATACTTTGTAAAACTCTTCACTGGCTGGGAAACAGGAAAGAGCCTAATTGCCAATACTTCAGAAATGTAACCTGACTTTGCATTTTTCTAAATGTAAGAAGACTTTTATAGGCACTGTAGCAATGGTATTTACTGGGGATGATTATCTGAGGATAAGGTGAACCTTTGTCTTTATTAATATAGATTATTGAAATTAATCTTTCTGAAAAGGTTTTATTTGGTTAATGAAATCCAGGAATAAGGTTCCCTTATAATGCCCTAGAGCTACTTTGAAATGATAGTTGTGCCTCAAATGCATTATTCTTAAACAAAAATTATTTTCATGTATTTGTTTTATATTTGATGCCAGTGAAGCACCTTCTAAATAAAGAGCAGCTGTTATTTTCTAATATGATTATGATTCCATTCATTAAAAAGGCTGATTCCAAATAAATGAAGCATCTGGAAAAAAAAAAATATTAAAAGTCACATTTTTAAAATATGCAATGTTCTATTTTTCAATAATGCTGTGCCAAAAGCAAATCATCAATTAAAAAATAAATTTTAAAAGTTTGTTTTTTCAAAAGGGAAACAAAAGGGATCATCAGAAGTTTCAGTGTCATGTTTCTCAAAACTGATATTCCAGCTACTGAACTATTGGACAAAGGATGCCATGGAAGGCCACATGACTGTCATCTTGTAACAGTCTAAATTTGTCTAGGAGCACCAGCTATGAGGAACAAAGAAGACTGATTATCCTTTGTACCCGATCTAGGAATGAATGTAGTAATTATCTATCCAACACAGACAGCACAGACACTACCAAAGTGAGGCATCCTGGCTGAAACAAATATATGCAGCTCTAGCATTCAGGTACCTCCTACATTAGGGATCCTTACATAGGGGTTTCATATAGGATGCATTATTTGCAATCAGGCAGTGTTTGGATGTTGAAGTGTGACAGGAGCAAACCCGAACAGACTATTTTCTGATTAACAGTTTGCTTATAGAAAATGAAATCTTAAAATCTGAGTCTTACAGTCTGAGGTCTTTTGGTATCATCCCTTGTGAAAGGTGAGAGCAAAAAGGATGAGATGCAACAAAATAAGGAGCATCTATTGCAAGGCAGGAGTTGCATAGAGCACACCATGTAATTTCTGCTCATATTGTCATGCCGTAAGTTAGCAGAATGATAGAGCTTTTTATCTCTCAGCAGATAATGTGAGAATTCAGTGTATATTAAAGGCTAAAAAGAGATCAGACACTAAGTTAATAAAAAGAATTTAATACTGTCCCCAGCTTACTATTGCGTCACTTTATAAATATGAAGTGGTGAGGTGACAGAGTGGCAGCACCACAGCATGCTCCCAGTGAATAGATCATACAAATAAAAATAGATCTAAGGCTAGAATTAAGCACTTGATTTAATAAAATGTAAAAAAAAGCCATGGTTAGCCTAAAATAATCTGGGTGACTCCTTTCAAACTTCTTTAACCTAAACTACATGGTCCTGCCCTCACTGACCATCCTGTACGGCTTTATTTGGGGTTTTTTTTTTAATTACTGAATTTATTTTCTGTTCAGAGAACATATGGCCCTGAAAGGGAAGATGAAGAGTGAGTCCAGAAGAAAGAACTGAAATTCAAAGACAAAGAAGTTGTCTTTGTTGTCTGCTTTGAAATGATGGATAATACTGGATTGTACAGCAATGGTGCTAATGAGCTCCATACAAAGTCCCAGCATACTTATACCCACATGTCCACTTGACACCATAAATACGAGCCCATTCAAGATCCACCTAATTAGTGGCATGACAAGCACAAGGAAAACACAATTGTACAGCTTTCTGAGAGGGGTGCCCAGAGAATTTTGAACCTGCCTGACTCACTGACACTGCTTCATAGGGTCTGTCTCTGTCTGGCTGGTCACCTGAGGCTGTTTTTGCAATGAAGAGGGAAACACAAGAACTCTGAGGGTGGGATATAATTGGTTGCTTTCGACTAGAGGCATTGCATTTTAGAGTGACAATGTTTTGTAAACTGAGTCCAGGGTAAACTAAATCCATTTGACCACATGCAACCCATCATCCACGAGTGTCTAATCAGCCTTGGCTTTTACATACAGGTAGCAAAAAGTTGATCTCTCTCTGAGAAAACTGTGTCTAGTTAGATAAAGAAGGAAAAGAATAGTTTGGTTACTTTAAATGTGTTAAAAATTCTGCTAAATAAAAAAGACTCAGAAGTATTGTGATATTTATTTAAATCATATTCTTCATAGCCGTTTTTTCATTCAACATCTTCCGCGGGTAATGTCATGGAGACCAAGGCTGTTAATGTCATGCAATCCTCTAATATATGCATAATAAATACTGCATTTCATAATTCATAAATCCAAGTTTATACAGTGTCACAATCCTCACCTGACAAAGCAGAGTTATATCTATACCTTTGTTGTCAGCTTTGAACTTCAGACATTTACTAGGTATGACACTGGCAAATCTGAGCAAAAAGATTCTGTGCTTAAGCTTACTTATGCATGTTCAATATGCGTTTGTTTAGTAGGGAAAAAACAATCCACTGCAGTAGGTTTATTTTGGTTGTGATAAAGAAGACAGTCTGAGTAATCTCAGTGCACAGAACAGCAATGTAATTGACAGCTACATAATCAGTATAAAGTGTGCTTGCTAGGATGGGTCAAATTCCTTTGGGAATCCAAATAAGGTCTGGACAGCTTCTGCACTCAGTGTTTTGCTACTTTGCATCACAGACCCTGACATCAATATTTTAGATGGGGAGGAAAATGACAGAAGCTCCTGTTGCCAGTGTTCATCTCTGGAATGTAACAGATTTGTATTTTTAATTAAAGCAAGAAAACAGTTTTGAAAGTTCAGCAGTCACAAACACTTACTTATATAGAAGAGGTTGCTTTTGTGAGTAATCCCTGCAATTTCAATCAGAATGAACACAGTCCAAATTCTAATAAGAGTGGGAAATATATGGATGAATAATGGGAACTTGAGGTCTGGGCATGAATAGCGTGGCCTTGCATGTCTAGTTATGGTGGTTTAAGATTGTACTGCCCCAGCTGTTCACTTGTATTTGGAAAGCAAGGCCACATATACTCTTTACTGTGACTGTTGCTTATCCTTAATGAAAAGTCCTCTCACATATTTAAGAACATCCTTTGGATGTGACTCAGACTAAGCCATATGATTTTGTTTAGTGTTAAGAATGCACTAACTCATGCCACTGACTTGGCTCAGGTACAGAACTGGTATTCTCAGGAAAGAATTAGTAAGAATGAACTTTGGATGAAAACTTAAAGCACTGTAATTGCAGAAGTAAGACCTCATTTAGATGTGCTAGTACAGCACATAAATGTCGAGACTACTTCCTCTTCAGTGATGCAGATATAATACACTGCTTCATTTCCTGTTTTACCTGAGACATAGACAGCAGAGATGAAATCCAGCAACTCCTTTGCTGCTCTACCATAAAATGAGAAGTTTCAAATGTCCTAGGATAGGACTTAAGGCAGATTACACTACAGAGCTTGAAACGCAGTCTGGTTACGGTACCAGTTTTATGCCTAAATACCTGATCTAGTTGAAGATGTCTCTGCTCGTTGCAGGGGAGGTTGGACTAGATGACCTTTAAAGGTCCATTCCAACCCAAACTATTCTATGATTTTATGATTTTATGGCTATTGCCTGCATGAAGTCGTGTTTCAGAAAGGTTAGGAAACAAATTCTTCTCTCCCTGGAGGAACCAGGTATATTACTTAGAATGCACCAGATAAACCCAGATGAGCCAGAAACAACTGTTCACTCTCTTTAATCCTTCTTTTAATTCACTCATATATATTAAATACGTGAGTAAAAGGGCATGAGGTGTAAAGAGAATGAGCAATGAGCATTCACATTTGCAGACACATCTATCATTGAAAAAGCATAGAGAGTTTTTTCATATATTCAAACAATGTGATCAGCACTGTGAAAGGATCTATGCCAAACTCTGTAGGTTCTATGGGCAGAATGAACTGAAAATCTGAGGAGATAATTAATAAGAGTATAAACATGACAAAAAAAATCACTGCTAATTCATTTCTGAAAAAGAGGTACATAGGGGTGAATAGATACAGTTCTATTAACATTTCCCAGGCTCTTTTAAAGCATTACCACTGCTCACCACATCAGAATGCCATTGTTATATCTCTACCTTAAGAATCTTACAAATCTTGTACAGTAGTTTCACCCAGTATTTAATCTTTTTGTAGTGACTTAGCTCAATTCAACCTTGGCCAAATATTGTTTTTGCCATTCTTTTACTAACACACCAGAACATGTGTTTTCATTCTGCAAAAAAATTAGAAACACTCATTCTCACTTTATAGTTAAATTGCATAGGATTCTCAAACTGTCAATGAGTAAAGAACCCCATTTGGGTTTATTTTATAGAAACCATTAAAAACCAGTATGTCAGCACTGCCAGCTCAGTGGCTGGTACTAACACGTGGGTTATGATGGTTTTAACAGTTGTCTGTTCCCTAAAACCAGCTGAGGTTTTGCTGCACACTTTCACAAGTGGATGACTATCGGAGTTTTGTGTGCTCAGACCTTTCAAAGCTTTAAAAAGCTAGGCTTTAAAACCTAGCTATTTAATTTAGTTTCCTGAAGGCAGGGGCATTTATTTTGGCTGAGTGATCTAGGACTATAAAAAAAGAGATTAAGTAATATCATATTGCCCATACTGTGTTATGACCACGCTGAGAAAATTATACTCCACTCAGCAACGTCAGAGAGAATGTAAATTTGTATGTGAATTGCTCTGGTTTATGGTGCACAATCCAAGTAACTTACTGCAGTCTCAGAAGGATGGCTTTGGTGATAAGCTGGTCCAGTAAACTTAATTCTGTAAACAAATTTTAAGTAAAACTACCGTCAGAAATACGTGAAGTGCTTTTCCCCTCTCCTTCTCTTGGAAAGTCTGTCCTTTGGCAGGCAGCTGTGTGCACTGTGCAATTCATCTGTCAGGAAGGACAGCTGAGAGGACAGCCTCCTGGCCAGCTGGCAAGGTGTCACTATGCACACAGATGCCAGTACATTCCTCTGAGAAGGAATAAATCAGACAACTGGCACCTGTGACACTGATGTCTGTTCGAACATCTCTCCCTTCATGTAACTTAAACTGTAGTGGAAGGGCATAGTTAGGGTCTCTCTCCTTTATTGTAATCCTTTGCCTGTGGAACTTTCTCTTGAAGGCTATGAAAACAGCACACTGAGGCAGTGTGGTGTGAAAAGTAGGGTCTTCCCATACATAGTAAACCAGGACTAGGAAGCCCTTCTTGGAAAAATGAGATAAACAATGAATTCCTAGGGATTGATCTGGTTGTTCATGGCAGCAATGTTAAGCAATAGGATTCATTTTTATCATGTGGGCTGTTATCTGTTTTCTTCTTTTATTAGAGTATACTTGAAGCGATGTCTATTGGAGGAGAGGCCTTCCTACCTTGATATGTAATTAACAGCACAATGGGAAGTAGGGTTGTTAGTATCCATAGCCTGGTACAAAATGCATTATCATTCCATATTTTTTGACTTCCAATTTCAGTGACCTCTGTAAAGATGCATTATACTCTATTGAAATAAATCCAAGTACACCTGCCTCCCAGAGCCCTCCATATATTTCTAATACATAATAGCTAGAAGCTGGCAAATGAAAGACAGTGCCCGAGGCTTCTGGAGCTCAAACTAAGCCCAGTATTTTTATTTCATTTATATGAGAAATCCTGATAATTATCATGTACTGGCTGAAAAGATTTGTGCAGGGCAAAAAACCCCATAAGAGTCCCTGACAGCTTCAACCAAAGACCATAGTTTGTAATGAGAATTACCTACCACCTTTTATAACAATAATTAAGTATTTTAGATTAAATAAATTTTAATATGGACAAAATATATCAGTAGCTACTTTAGGATTTTAAGGGATCATTTCATTTCTGCAGACACATAAACAATTCATAACATCAGAGATCTAAAGCAGTTTTTTGTGTTTGCCAAAATTCTAGCAGCTCCAGGGAATTTTCAGTGCACTTTTCTGTTAACCAGGGTAAGTTATTCTGGTAACACAAGTGACCTGAACACTCAAACAAATGACATGGTATCTTCTAACCCATGATATGCACTCTCCAGATGCTGTGCTTCTCCTTCACCTGTGCTCCTACTCTGCTTTAGACATTAGGCATTTATAATTATGAGGTAAGGGAAAATGTAAACCCTCTTTATTTAATTACAATCAACTCACATTTTCCTTAGGCTGTATACATGTGTAGGGGGGTTACAAAAGATTTACTGATATGTGTGAGCCTTGGCGCTTTCTTATAAGGGTGTAAGAAAGCGAATGGTTGTGAGACTTTCTCTTTACTGGAGACAATCATGGTCTCAGGCTATAGCACTGGTTCAAACACAGGATCAGCTTGTCTCTTGGCACAGTGGTGTTTTAATCATTACATTATGGTTATACACACTCTGTCTGGCTTAAT
Organism: Eulacestoma nigropectus; assembly: GCA_013397775.1. Taxonomy (NCBI): domain Eukaryota; kingdom Metazoa; phylum Chordata; class Aves; order Passeriformes; genus Eulacestoma; species Eulacestoma nigropectus. The sequence continues at coordinate 69,098 of VZTE01004035.1, read as the reverse complement.
GAATATTCAGTTACTCATTTCAAAGACCCTCTGCTTAAAGCACAGGAAATTCAAATGTAAGATTCCTGCACAACAGGGAAATTGAACTGAAGCCCAAATTCCCAAGCTGAGTGGGCTACTCATTGCTAGTCCTGGAAGAAGAGGGTACACTGACCCCTGGTCTGCCTGATACATGGGACATTGTCAATGCACGATCCAATTCAACAACAATACAGATAGAAGATGTCAATGAAAAATACTGATTATCTGCAGGCAAGCTATCATGATTTTTATTTGTGACTAGTTGAAGGCATAGCATTGGTGTGTTTTCAGTGTCATTCTAGTTAAATACAGAGCACAGCTTTGTGAGGGCCACTGTGGGGAAAGGTAACTCCATCCCAGCCAGACCAAACATATTCATAAAAATATCTGATATTTCTAGGGCACTCAGAAGAGGCCAGGTGACTCACAACAGATCTTCAAACTTACTTTGACCTTCTGGATTCCTTAGGCAGCCTACAGTTTTGCCTTTTGTATAAACTACCTTCATACTCAAAATGGCTTCCCAGGAACTCTATGGCTCCTGCATCATTAACTATGACTCAACTGCAGGGTACTAGTTTTGGAAATAACACAACACCTAAATGGACTTTTCAATCTTAATCCTTGTTTCTTTGCCAATTTAGTGTGTTCTAATTTAGTGTTCTGGTGTGTCCAAAACCAGATATTTTGTTTGTCTAACTTTACCCCTCACACCTCCACAAAACTCTATGGGTCATATTTAGAGGGACTAAAGGAAGATTTTGAATTACATATTCCCTTGTTTCTGTCAACCAGACGATCCACAAATTCTGTCTTATTAACACTGAAGATTTTTTTTCATCCATTCTGTGATTTCAGGACTTTGCCATTATAATTTAAAAAAATGTTACCCTGAATTTATTCTTGGACATTATATATGTTTATCCCTGTCTTGGTATTGGTTAGAAAGTGAAGCTCTTCTCCCTTGGTGATATTTATTCTCCTTTTCTCACTTCTCTCCCTCTGCTTGTGTATTTTTAGGAAACAATCAAAACTGCCTTCAGCTTTTTCTTTACTATGCTAAATAAACCATGTTCTCATACTGTCCTCCCTCATGGCAGTGCTTTCACCATATTGCTACTACTTGCAGTTCTTTTCGATTCTCAGTTGATGAGGCTTTCTCTATCCCTACCTTATTTTTCATTCATCACTTACCTGTATCATTTAGGCTCAAGTGATGAGCCACCACATCCTGAACCAGAGCTCTGTCTCCCACCAGATGAACCTTCACAGGGAGTTTAATATTAGTAGTAATTCACAGTAATTCTGTCTATTGCAGTAACATTTGCATTTGCCTTGAAAATCTACATAAAATAGAAAGGAACAGGGTAAAGACATACCATAGAAAAAGAAGTCCTCAGTTCAGTAACATGTACAAAAAGATCAGTCAGCAGGATTAAATCTACTAAGCACAGATAAAAGGCAGGAATAGAGAATACACTGATAAGGTTTTGTCCTCCTTCTCCCTCCACTCCAGTTCACCCCCACCGTTCATCTAAATAATAATTTAAATTCCTAGTTTCTGGGAAGTAAGCTCTTCGACATATTTGAGTGGAGTTTTTTTATATTGTATATTTTTATATACATGTAAATGTATAAAACATTGGCTGCCTGTTTTAGGTACTGCATGAAAGGAAGATTTCTCCCTCTTCCCTGTTCTTGAGGCCCTTGACTAAAATAAGGAGTGATCTCCAGCAGTCTATTTTCCCTTCAACCTCCTGCTGCAGAGTGCACGATGTTATTCTGCACTGTCCCAAAGACAGCCCCTAGGCTGATGTCAAAACCAAAACCATGTATTGTGCAGCCAAAGATCCTGAAAATTGGACCTTCTGAAAAAACAAGACACATCCTGTGGAGTCTACAAAACGCATGGTTCCCATCATGCTGATGTATTTCCCTATGTGGAGCAAGCATTCTATAGACCTGCAACTGTATGGATGGGCAAGGAGCTAAGAAAGTCCAGAAGCTTCTCTTTGGAGGGCATCTAGGTGAAGCAATTGAGCTTTGACCATTTTTATTTTGTGATTTTCTTCTTTGTCTGCCTCTGTTGCTGCTCAGAATTTCCTGAAAAGTTGCAGCAGCATTTGGTTCATATAATTCTTGACTGTTTGCCTCCTGCCCACATGATTTGACAGTGTAACTGTGAAGTTGAACACACTTGCTAAATTCCTTTGTGAGGATTCTCAGCAAAGCTGTGAGCAGGACCAGAAACTCTGGGATTTCTCTTTACTACCTTAAAACTACCCTGTATTTGGTTTATACTCGTTTAATATTTAGAATCATATTAGTTAAAAACTACATTTCAACAAATAAATACTGGAATTTTAATATCTGAAAAGAGATGGATGCTCTCAGTCCCGTTGCTTGCCAGGGTAAATTTTTGTTTTACCAACAGAAGAGAGTGTCAGGGTTTTTAAGATCTGCAGTTGCTATACGAATACAGATTAATTGGTGCCTACAGGCCCTTCATGTAAACACACACTAATCTGTTAAAAAGAGAAATAGGAATGATACTGCTTACTAATAGGAATTTCCTCAGGGACTTCAATAAGAGCTGGATTAGACAATCAATGTTTAGAGGGGTTCTTCTGTTAAATATCAGCACAGGCTCCTTATTGGGGGGATGATATTTTTCTACCAGTAATATAGACTCAATGCTTTAAGTTTGCTAAAGCTTTTCTTTCCCCAGTAAATATCAAAAGATAATGAGATTGTGGGACAGTTTTGGTTTTGGTTTTGCTTTTTTTTGCCTGATTTTTAATCGACTGTTTCTAGCCTACTACTGTGTACTAGATGTGCTGCCCTCAGCAAGGCGGCTCTGCCCCAGGCCTGATGTCCTCAAAGGCACAGGGTGTGCTCAGCTCTCTTGCACAGAGGCTGGACCAGGGGACCTCTAGTGGTCCCTTCCAACATGAGTTATCCTGTGATCCCACCATACACACACAGTTAAATTTTTGCACTGAAAAATGATAGAGTTACTCTTGTCTACCCATGAACTCTGTAATATCTGTGCATGACACATATTGAGAGCGGTAATGGTAAAGAAGGGGAAGACGACACCTAGAAAGTTAAGAAGACATTTTCCTTGCTTACAAATAAAAGCATTTTAGAAAAGAATAATTGAAGTAGAATATTTGTTCTTTGACTTTGAAATTCTGTCCTGGTATCAGCCGTAATAGAGTTAATTTTCTTCCTATTAGCTAATATAGTGTTGTGTTTTGGATGTAGTATGAAGAATAATGCTGGTAACACAAGGATGTTTTTAATTGTTCCTAAGTAGTGTTTATACTAAGTCAAGAACATTTCAGCTTTTCATGTCCTGCCAGGAAGAAGGCTGGAGGGGCACAAGAAGTTCTGGGGGAGAGACAGCCTGGAGAGCTGACCCTAGCTGACCAAAGGGATATTTTATACCGTATGGTGACATGCTCAGGATATCATCTGGGGGGAAATCTGGCCAGAGACCACTGCTCAGGGGCTGGCTGGGTATCCATTGGTGAGTGGTGAGCAATTGCATTGTGCATCCCTTATTTTGTGTATTATTATTATTATTGTTACTATTATTATTATTATTAATTTTCCCCTTCTTTTTCTGTACCATTAACCTGTCTTTATCTGAACCCATGAGTTTTTTTACTTTTACTCTTCTGATTGTCTCCTCCATCCTGCTGGGGCAAGTGGCTGTGTGGGGCTGGGTTGCCATGTGGGATTAAACCACGAGAGGTACTTTTGCAATATTAGTTGTTTATATCTCAAAATATTCTTGCAAAGAAGATAAGCATTGACATAACTATTTTAGAGGTGGGAGAACACAGATGCAGCAGATGTGTGTGACACAGCCATACAAAGATGATGCAACAAGGTGGGGCCAGACCTTGGACCCTCAGGCCTACTCTCTAGACAGCAATGGGCCCTCAGTGTCCTAACCCAGTCCAAAAGTATAGCAAAATATTAGCTGTCTATTCTTTCTCTAGTGGCACCCTATTTACAGATCCAGGGTTTAAAGAATGTGCAAAATGTCTTTGCATCATGAAAAGAAGAGGCCAGGTGCTCAGTGACAGTTTTACTGCTAATACAATGTTACACACATTCAAATGCCATTATGTACAATTTGAAGCAATGGATATTTCAGAGAAGTAAATCCTGCCAACTATACTTTGTCAAAACAGGTCGAAGTGACTCATAAAATCACTGCATTGGCCACAAATGAAATAAGGAAACCTGACCTGTGTATGGACAAAGAAAACAGTGGGTACTTGGCCTGTTCTGTTACATTTTCCTGTTTGCTATGAGAACAAGTTCAGAAAAAAACTGCCTGCCTTCCATTTAATCCATTTACTGACGCATATTGCACAAAGCTTTTGCTACCTGAACAGCTTTAACGTTATTTTCCAGGCACAGTCTTTATGGTGGCCTGGCTGGTTAGATATATTTAGCCCTGAACAGAAACTCTGAAAGGTAAATAATGATGCTATCTGGCTTTGAGAGAACAGATTGTTTAAGCTCAGCGATGAGCAGACCATCAGCCTGAAGCTCTTATGTCAGTTCAGACAGTAGTCAGAAAAGTCCACAGACAGACACCATTCAAATAAAAATATTTGGTGTTGAAAAGAGCAGCTTTGGTTCTCTTCTGTAAATGAAAAAAAAAAGAACAGAACAAAAAGAAGGGCTCTTCTTTGCCCAGTGTTAGTATCTATAGAAATAGGACTGCTCCCTACCACAATGTAGGGTAAGTACCTCTACTTTAAACACACATAAACTCACCTCCCTGAAAGGAACTCTGCCATAACTGATACTTAAAGCTCATAAGACACGAAGCTATTCTTTTTACAATTTTTTTTTTAATGCATTAGACTCAAAAAGGTAAAATCTATTTGTAGATATTGCAGCATTGAGAAACTCCTCTGTAGGTCAGCTTTGTTACTGCTACATTTCCTTAGTATCACCTTTCAGACAAAGCAGTTTCTAGATTATTTTACTCTCAAGAAAATAACCAAATACTTGCTTCCAGAATTTTGAGGACATGAGTCTGCATTTTCATCCAGAGGATAAAAGTTAAATTTTGCAAGACTTTCCATTTTAGGTATGAAACATTGGAAGATGAACTGGGCCTTTGTGATGTAAAGATTCTACGTCTAAAGTTCACTTTATTCCCTAGCTTCTCCTGCTCATGTGACAGAAAACAGATGACTAACTGAATGTCTATTTATAAGAATATGGTGGTGTTTTGAGCTTCGCTCAAGGAATGGAGTTATTGGATAAGAGTCACTCAAGGAACGGAGTTTTTGGATAAGAGTCTGTGGAAGTCCAGTGCTGAGAGTGGAAGAACAAATTAGCAGATGTTGAAGGTGCTTGGGAAGAAATCTGTAGTGGAAAAAAAAAAAGAAGAAGAAGGAAAAGAAAAAAGAAAAAAAGCAGGAAAGTCTTTAAAGCTAGGCTAAAGAAAAAAAATTTGAAATCTAGTGAATAAGGCCAGACTGTCAGCTGATGTTGTGGCACGTGCACAGGGCAGTCTTGGAGTTAAGCCAGAATAGTGTCAGCAGTTATGATAAGGTGCCTGAAATACAGCATGGGAAGGACTTGACTTCCTCAGCTTAGTGATGAGAATGATTTCACCAGAAATAAAAAGACTAACACACACACACACACACACACACATAGCTGTAAAGCTGGTTTTATGTTTTATTCATACTTCTTTTATTTTAGGAAATGTAACTATCTATGTTCTGAGGGTGACCTGGAAAAAGTGCTCAGTCTGCAAGTACCATGGTACTGTGGAAAAGTTCATATCCTTTTTCTGCTCCTTTTCCAGCTTTCTGTGGCCTTTCACTTTTGCATTCTCCTAGCATCCCAGTAAAATAATATTTCCAGGTTTTCATTCGTCCAAAGTTTGGTTACCCCGATAATCAAGGTTTTCTGACATATTTAAATCCTGGATTAATCATTTCTAGTCTGTATTCATTAATTGCAATAATAAATAGCAGAAAGCCAAATGATAGTGGCCAAACAGTACAAAGTGGGTTTGAATGTTATAGCAGCAGCTCAAGATCAAAGTTGTTGAGTCATTTTCCCTTTCCCACATACATTTAATATCTGCTGACTGACTATCTTCCATGTAATGGGTTGAAACGGACTTGACTGACAAGATTTTAAGCCAATGCGTTTTTGCAAATTTTCATATTTAAACCCCCTGCAAGGGCAGGAGGTTCCTCTCGTTCCCAGTCTACTGATGGAGAAGTGGGGGGGGCCTCCGAGTGGCCTCCGGGCCTGGCCTGGACTCCTGCCTGCCTCCTCCCCCACCCCTCTCAGAGGGAAGGCAACTAAACTATCTATGGACTGCCCATAGCCGAATCCATCCGGCTCGGCTTCTGGAGAAATCAGGAGGGGCCTCCCCTCCCCCTTCATGCAGGCCGGGGGGAGCCTCCTTCCCCCGCTCCTGCAGCCCGCGCAGACACAGCGGGACCAGCGGAGCCTCCTTTTCCAGCCTGCACAGCTCGCACCGAACTGAACATCAGCGCAGCCTGCGGGGAAAGACGTGAGGGAGAAGAACATGGAGGCTGCACGGTCAGGAGAAAGAGAAAGTCAGTCACGTGGGACGACGCTGAGATGGCGGCGGGAGAAAAGGGTGTGTGCGTTCCGGCGCCAATCTTAAAACCCCTTCTAGCAGCTGCGGAGGACTGAACTCTGTAAATCATTATAAAAGTATGGGGAGATGAAAATCCATGCCTGTGAGAATTTATGTTGCAGCCTGTGAAGATGTAAGAGAATGCCTATGCTAGGCCATGTAGTTGTGAGGCAGTTTTTAGGGGTTTTTAGAAGCAGAGAAGCCCGTGTGTTTAAGCTGGAATAGTTATGTTTAAAAAGAGACTGGAAGCAGAGAACCTTTGTGTTTGGGCTGGAAGATTTCATCTTTAAAAGGACTTGTAACCCCATGTGGTGGCCCATGATCACAGTGTGAATATACTGTGGAATTTTCATGGGAGATATTTCACTTCAGTAGATAGTTTCCGGGCGGACTAGTGAGTTGTGGAGGATGTCCATGGCATTAGCAGAAGGGAACCCTTTTCCCTAAGCATAAGAAAGAGACTTTTAAGGACTGTAACACTGACCAAAATTGTTACCCTTTGTGTGAGGTGGTAAAAGGAGGGGGGAATGCTGGAGGGAGAAAAGGGAGGGAGAAAGGGGTTTTTGCTTGGGAGTGCTGGAGGGAAGGGGGTTTTGATTTAACTTCTTATTATTTCTTGTTACTTTTAACTCTGTTAGTAATAAACTTTACATTCTTTAAAGTTTTAGGCCTGCTTTCCGTTTTTTCCAATCCTTGTCTCACAGAGTGAAATAGATGTGATCAAACCACTAAACTCCACCACTGTCAGAATACACAAAAACAATATTAGATGTTCCTAAATTGGTCAATGAAAATTTATTTTTATAAATTGATTCATATATCTAGCACACACCGATGGTTCAGTTTTATCAATGTTATAATTTCAATTCCTATATTCAGGCAAATAACCTACAGTGCCAGACTTGGATGCGTCCCATCAGCATGTGCTGTTGTGCTGTGCCCTTTCCATGACTGCTGCAAGTTGAACTACTGATTATGAGAATAGCTGCTCATTAGTGTTTGTTGGCACATAGTCATCCTTTTCTGATTAGCCTGTGATCCCCCTGACCGCTGCAGTCACCCACAGAAGTAATCCATTACCTACTTACAAGCAGCCAGTGAAATATATGATGGCTCTTTTTTTGATAATGACAGTGCCCCTTATCTGACTATTAGCTCAGTCATAATGTGATCATGGCTGATTCAGACAAGCTTTTTTTTTTAAAAAATTTTTAAACCTGCAGCTCTTGTAAGACTACACATCAGATGCTTGCCTTTGACCTCTTATCAGCATTTTTGACTACAGCCAAGGGCTGAACTGTGAGATGATAACATATGTCACTCTCTATGTCCTTTGTATATAAGCCTTGGCAGTTCTCTTCAAGACTAAGAGCTATGCCTTTGTGGGAACTTACCTTAAAATTTCTCATTGTTTTTGCCAAATAAGCAAAGTATGATCTTCCTGTTTTGAACAGTCATTTAGCTTGCAAGCTGATATTTCTTATTGAAATTAGAAGCATTAACAGAAATATAGACATAAAAATTAGAAAAAGAGATTTGCACTGAAATTTTTGAAGAGAAGGCTACATTTTTCATGAGAGCTATTACCTGGCATTCAGCTTTCAGGTCCACCTCAGAGACACTCTTTGTTATTAAAGCTCATTGGAAACTTTATATCACTGGAAAAACTTGCAGTTCTTTCAGATTCTAAATTTTCTTTGTATCAGCATCCTTAATTTTTTCCATCCCTCTTAAATTACTATGTGAAGAAAAATCCTGTGCGTAATCTCAATGCTTTCATTATCTGGCTCTCCTCCTACAGACATCGGATATTAAATCTCTTAGCATTACCCCAATATTTGACATTTACAATTGCAGAATTTATCTTTCAGAAGCTACATCTTTGTTGACTTTCCTTTTAGAAAAAATATTTATTGTGCAGTCCTCACTGCACTTACATTTAATCCTACCAACCTTTCCAACTACAGCAGTCAGATGTTATTTTTCAAAAGCCTTTTAACTTTACACTAATAAATGTGGATCTAGTGAGTTCAGTCTATCCCTGCCATCGGTCCAAGCCCTGAGAGTCCACATAGGTTTGATTAAAGTCCCTTTATAAACCATAAATGAGAAGCAGCTGTGCCTGACATCTCTGGGAAACTTGGCAAATTAGACCACCTCACATTTGACAAAGCTGCAGGTGGGAGATGACAGGTTTCGTTTGTGGTCTTCACATCAGTTCCCTCAAATTAATGTTCTGCATCAAAGCCAATCCTATTTTTAACTTTTGATGAAGAGAGAAAAGGAAAGGAAAAAGATAAATGCCTCTTAGATAACAGAGTTACCTGGATAACCAGTACACCCACAACATTAAATATGATGCAGAACCACTGTAAACAGTGCTTGTGTATATACTGGAGCTTCTGCTTCCTGGAACATGTTGAAAGATGGGTTGTATCAAAAGCTTTATGAAACAGCCATATATCACACACACAGTAAGAGACAATAAATCATGTTTTGAGGTGTGATGAATTAATCAAAATAAGCCAACGTTGAGTTATGGGAGAGAGGAGCCATCCATACATTCTGTCCCACCCCTGGGCCAGAGAGGTGCAGTAACTACTAGGTATGATTTGAAATTTTGAACTTAAATTTCAAATTTTAAATTAAAAAAAAAAAAAGGCTTATTTTTGTTCCAGACCTAGTCCTTCTTTATTTTCTAAAATAATATATGCAAACTCTGGATATTTGGAATTTTGCTTTGTTCTATTTTGTATCTAATTTAAATAATTTCATTTCAGCCACTTGTATGTATTGTTTATATTTTCTCAGGATCTATCTTTCTAAATTTGGCCTGCAAAAATAATCTTCACGTAGATTCCTTGCTGCTTAGAAACTGAGATTCAGAATATAGTAGATTAAATTTATGTATTAAAACTTCAGAAGCTGTATAAAAATTTTCGAGACACAGAAAACTTTGTTGAAAAATCAATACAGCTTTCAAATTGTTTTAGCTCTGCAAGTAACAACAGTCTGTTCAATGATTGTTTAGCAACATGTATGAATTTAAAGAGGAAGTCAAGAATAATCACTTCTGTACTTGGTAACAATTGTAACCTCACTGGCAGCTATGTATAAAACCTGAGAGATGAGTGTGAAAAATATTTTTCCTTTTGACCCCTGAAACTATTTAAACAATGTAATCTATGGCTTTGTAAATTTTTTTTTTTTTTTTAAAACTTATCCATTCACTTTTTGGTAAAAGACCAGCAACTGAATTTTCTTTGGACACAACTAAATTCACAAACAGAATAACAATTTATTCCAATCTTACTTATTGACCGACAGAATGCCTAGTAGTTTAGAGAATGTTGTCATATCTCGGTGGTCATTTCTAACCCTGCAAATTAAAGGAAGTAATAAAAAATAGTCAAATTTTCAGTGCTTGTTCAAATGTCGGCTCAGTCACTTGAGTCCATTGACTGGAGAGGTTTGGTGCATCATGTAAAAAAGGAAACTGGCTTAAAAACATAATCTTTCAATTAAAATCATGTGGTTATCTTCACCCCTGTTTTATGCTCTGTGGAGGCCAGTGTTGCATACCCTGAATTGCATAAGCCATTTGTTCCCTTGGAACATTCCCCAGAGTATCATATTGTGGTTCTTTAACATTTGCTATTAATTTCTTTTAAACAATCTGCCTTAACATTGCATTTGTCTGTTTTGTTCTGTACACTCCAACAGTCCCTTGTGAAGCATATTTCACAGAAAAGGACTGAAAAAATGGTAGAACAATGATTCTTGGTAAACACATTAAAAGAAATGTATTGTTTTGCATTGACTTTGACTGGTATGATTTTTTTCTCTAGCTCTCCCTCTGGATCCTCCAACACACAGTAGCCCTGCTCCTTTTCCCAGACAGCAGAACGACTTTGCAAATTTACTTTTTTTGAGAAGGATTAAAATAGGAGTTGCAAGGAACCTCTTAGCCAGAGATATTTTTCTGAAAGCATCAGTGTCTGAAAATAAGTAGCTTTAAATGCAACCTCTTCTTAGTGTTACACGAGGCTCAATATTTAATTAAATCACAGCTATGGACCTTTTTTTAAATTTTGCATTTTGTTTAGAGAAAAAATGGGAAGAATAAATGAACTCTTCTCCCTTGGAACAGCAAGAGGAGTAAATGTCTCTTCCTTTACTAAGATGTTCTATGTGCTGCTTCAGGCTGTTGCATCAATTATTTACTGTTAAAGCAGGTCTGTATAGAAAGGCCGAGGGAAAGAGGCAGGCAACTTGTCTAGATTATATTTCTGCTGAAATGTAAACTTGTGGAAAGAGAATCCTGGAAGTCAGTGTATCCAAAAGATCCTAATATGTTGTCATTGCCTTCAAAAATATGACACCAAGTTGCAGTGTAGCACAACCTATGTTGCAAAAAAACCCAAACCCCCTACTTGTACTATCTTCGCATTTGGCATTGGTAGCAGCACCTCCTAGAACTCTGACTTAATTTTTAATGTAGCAAATGGAGTCCACTTCCAAAGTATCCATGTCCCACAAAGTGTACAACGGGGTAAAAGGAAAGTGCATGCTCTTTCTCTTTTTTACCATGTCTAAGTTTAAACTGGGGGACCTGGGAGGACTTCTGTGCTGTCCTCAACTCTGTGTTCTACTCCCTGTGTCAAGGAAGTCTGGATATTTGAGACAATAGGTGCTGAGGAAGCCAAAGCACACCATGGTGGGCCATTTCCATGCACAAGGGGTGTGAGAGACTAGTCACAGATAAAATGAGCTGTCATCAAAGAAAGGAAGGACTTTTAAGCCTGGTTTCTGATCATTTAACCACTAGTGACAGCTAATTGGAGAACAAGTTAAAGAAGGAGGTGGGTATAATTACAACCCGTGAGATCTTTCGACAAAAAGAAGTAGGAATGGACTGCAAATCTCAGTCTAAAGATGTCCGATTCAATTGTTTCATTTTCTCACATTTGAAAAACACAACAGTAGATTAGAACTTCAGCATCCTACTTCTCTCCATAGGAGAGCATTAGGAGGCTGTTGCCAGCTGCTGCAGTTATCGAATTTAGTGCAATCTGGCCCCACCAGCACACCTCATCCATCAGCTTCCAGTATTTTCCATGCCTCCAGTGAAGATGCAAATCCTGTTGTTAGTTCTGTCCTACACACTATAGTCCATGAGAAAAATGAACTGAGAAATCTATTGAAAAAGCCGTTCAATAATGTTACAAATACATGACTGCTACTAACCTAGGGACAATCCAAATCACTGCCATAAGGTATTAGAGGTGGAAGATTTTGTATGGCTCCTTCTGTGCCATCTTGTCTCTTAGAAAAAGAAATAAAACAAGAGCTATTAAGAATGTAGTGTAAAACTATTTAAAGGACTGACTTCAGAAAAACAAACAAGGCAAAATCCTCCTGCACAATTATGTCATTAGGATTCTGTCTGAAACTGTCATTGTACATTTCTATAAGAGAATTAGGCATTCATTGCCTTCATTACATTCCATTCTGCTAATATGATTCATCATATATATTTAAAAATGAAGTCATTTAACTACTATTGGCCATAAACCATACTTCTAATAAAGATGAAGCCATTTAACTACTGTTGGCCATAAACCATACCTCTAATTACTCGCTTCACTAATGTTCATTTGTCATCTAATTTTTTGATTTTTCTGCATTAGACTATAACAAGTATAAAAAAAGAGACCTTTGATGCCAAAGGGTATTTAGCTATCATCATTGTAATACATCAAATGTCCTAGTGAGTCAAAATAGAGTCTGCAATCCTCTTGACAATCATTATTAATTTGAAAATGGTGTTATTTTGGGTAAGCTGCTGAGAAATATCATTCTCTTCATGCGTAAATATGGGGAGTGATCAAATACATGCCTCTGTATTCTCTCATAGCAAATGATGTAAAAGCAGGAAAAGTTGTGACTGCAGCACACAGTTAACCCAGGGCAGGTTATAACGCGAGAAGATATAATGCTGTAAAGAACACTTATGCCCTAGTAGCAAAAACCAAGCTGATAGAAACATTGTCTTAAATCAGACCTTAACCATCCTGGCCAACTACAACTCTGCCAACAATGTGCAGTAAATGGGTAGGACGTAATAAATCTTTCTATTGTAACAGACATATCAAGATACAAATGTGGCTGAGTACTATTATCTTACTGCTGAGTTCATGACACTTCATATCTCATTCTGCAGCAAGATTTTAAGCAAGCATATGCTAAATGGCTTAATACAAGTTCAGATGGTGACAAATAGCCCCCTACTTCCAAAGACATTTCCTGCGAGCTGCTGGTCACATACAGTATTGTCATCTTTTTTATTTCAGTCTGCAAAAGAACAGGACAATAAGCGAGGACAAACGTCATCTATAGCTGGAGTCTGTATCATGGATTGCTCATTTTACTGTGCAATTTCATTTTTGAAACAAAGAGGTAAAATTGATCAGATTCTCAGATAATAACTACACTGTTTGTTTGCAACACAGTATTCCACATAAAATCTCCTAAATTTCACTGCTTCCACGTGGCTACCCTTCTCCAGCCACTGTTCTTGAGCCAAAGCTGTTGCCGCTTGATGTAATGTGTGATTTTTATTGGAAATGTGGCATTTTCTAGCTTTGTAAATTGATGCAAACCTCTGCAAATGCATATTATCCAATGTTGTCATTGCAGAGACAGTATCAGGCATTCTTCTGAAGAGACCGGCAGAGTCAAAACTGACAGGCAGAATTTGTGGTCGTAGAAGTTGATGTCTTGCCATTGCCTTAATGACCTCTTTTCAATCATTGCACACTTTTTTTCTTTAATTAGCAAGGCACAATTGTGAGAAGTTCTCTGTAGACAAGAAGATGTTTTTAATGTTGCTTAGAATTACAGAATGTCCTCACTTAGAACGCCGGATGCCCACCAGGATGCTCATGTAGGCATGCCAGTCAGCTGTTTCTCAGTAGGACAATTACCTTAATTGGCCGAGTTAGTCTGATTTCTCCTGGTTTTGCCTCTCACCCATACAACAAGCAGGGCTCTGTTTCTTAGAGACTATTAGAATTTAAAGCAGTGGTCTGGCAAATGCACTGGGCAGAAATCACAGCCGTATATTAATTATGTAGATCTTTCTAGTGGAACAGAATTGCTATAAATCCCCTTTCGTTTCAGGTTTCTTATCAGCTGAGAATAACTGAGACATCATGACTGCCTCAAAACTATCCTCATCACTTTGTTTCTCGAGTGGGTCAGAGATGTTACAGACTTACATGAAAAAAGGACTGACATACATATGTTCACTGCAATATACCAGGCAAGCTGGGAATGCAGAGATATTGGAAAAGCTGAGTCATATCTGAGCTTCCAGCAATGGAAAGGGGCAAAATTGCAACGTCTGTGTAGATAGACTTTAACAGAAACGGGAAGGGTATAGTCAAACGCATCTATAGCAAATTCAAGAAGCATTTGACTGGTAAGAATTGAGAATTTGTAATGTTATTTTTATGATAAACATTCTGGCCAAACAAGCATTTGGCAGTTTTCCTCTGAGGCTGTTTTTTAATGTTGTTGTTGGCCTCAGTTTCATTAGTCTAAAACATGTCGGTAGTTTAGTAAAAAAAAGCAGTATCTGTAAATTACTCTTGTATCATAGTTGTCAGGGTGATAAATGAAGAGAGATTAATTAAATATATATTCAAATGAACCCTGCTGACTGTAGAGGTTTTTATTAGGCTGGGACTTCACCGAGACTTGGAAGCAGTGTCATAGTGAGCGGAAACTTTTGTCTGGAAATTTCTAAATTGAAGTGTCTGGAAATATGCATGGGAAGGCACTGGAGGATTGTGGATTTAAATGCAGCATCTGGATGCCCCTTTGTGGGCTGTGGTGTTATTACACTGGTGAGGGCTCCTACAAGGTACCTGCAGGATTTCATTACCTTTGATTGTTGCTGTCTGGCTGATGTTTATACACTTTGCAAACACATGTCATTTTGAAATTAAAATTTTACTGCTTCAGTGCCTTTGTTGTTTCATTATGTGGTATAAAGTATGCACCTGATATTCCAGTGCAACACAGTACCGTATTGAATTATAAAGCAGATTAATGTTATGAGTCATTTATTAACCACATTTGTGGCAAAGCACAGCCACAAAAGTAGAGATATTACCATGAGTATGAGAAAACCCAAGGAGAGACTAGAGTATCAGGAACAGTTAACAAAAGACATAAGAGGAGTGATCTTCTATACAGAAAACCATCCTGAAAGTTTTAAAAAAATCTCTTTTATCTCAAGTATGTGCTTTAGGAGGTCAAGAAAAGGGGCTGTGGTTAGCAGAGGGAGAATCACAGGTTCCATCTCTGCAACTACAAACTATTCCATATCTCAGTGGTGAAGTCTACGGTGTGTTTTGCAGGGAATATATTCCTTTTTTGATGAAGTGTTCTGATAATATAGAGAATCTGTACTACTATTATTAGTTAAGGAAATATCTCCAAGTATTAAATGAAAACCAACAACAGCCTCTCCTTTTTTCCAATACCTGTCGTGGGCTGGAATGCCATGCATTCCTCTGGCCCACAGCTCTGACTGTACCAACATTGTGTACCATGGCTGTTCCCACAGGATGTTTCAGTATACTTCACTCTTGTCTGAAACAAAATAGACATCAAAACATTTGAATCTCCAGTGAGACAGGTCACCTAACTTTTTCCCAGGGTTTCTCCTTTTCTCCATCCTATATGCCTACCAACTTTGTAGCTGTCACTTGTCATTACCTACCGATTAGTTTTCTCTCTTTATGTTTGGGGGTTTTTTTTATTTTCTTGCAAAATCATATCATGGAAATCAGTTAGAAATTATCAAAGACACCAGTAAAAAGCTGAATATCAAGCCAATGAAAAAGAGTTAAATATCTCAGTAATAACTCCAGGGAATCTCTTTACTTCATGAGGTTTTACTCTGGTGCTAGATAGCAGATGTTGCTTAGTGGGGCATCCTTATAACTCCACTTACCTTCCTCGTTTGATCAGTGTGCACAGGAGGCAATCTTCTTCCTTATTTTATTAAATGATTGGTCAGTAAGCGATACATGGAAGCAGTTGCAGAAATGGACAGCAGAATCTAAGACTAACTGGCCTAGCTGAGTGCTGACAGAGTACATAGAATCAAAGAACCCTAGAACTGTTTAGCTTGGAAAAGTTCTTTAAGATCATCAAGTCCAAACGTTAGCCTTACATCGCCAAGTCCAGCACTAAACCGTGTCCCTCAGTGCCACATCTACATGTCTTTTAAACATCTCCAGGTATGGTGACCCTACCACTTCCCTGAGCAGCCTGTTCTACTGCTTGACCTTTTTGGCTCCACCTTTCTTTTCTCCGGTTTGTTTATTAAACCCCTTTTTTTAAGTCAGTATTTTTAAGCTACAGAATCATATCACCCCTTTCTGCCTTTCTTTTCTCACTACAATCCTATATTTTTTCTGCCAAATGAAACCCCTTAAACTGGAGAATTTCAGATAATCACAATAAAAATTCTAGATTTAAAATTTTAAAGAAAAAATAAATCACCATTGTCTGTTCCACTAGATAACAAGTTACCTGGCATACAGGGCTCCTAAAACTATTTTCTGGACCCTGCTGGCAGTTAAACAAGGATGACTGCAAAAGAAGTCTGGAGATTTGAGCCACTGAAATTGTATCACAGCTTTATCATGGTGTTCTCTAGATTTTGAAAGAAACATCACGAAACAAACGCATCTTCTCCCATGCCCAGTTGTGAGTCCCCTTTGCCCTGCATATGAAATGCCTTTACTGCAGCTCCCAGCTCCCTGTCAATGTGCTGCACTGTGTCTTTCAGCTGGCCAGTCCTTGGCCTTGCTCTGAGCCTCCCTCTGTTAGACTAACTCCACTGCCTGCTTTGTTTCTTCCACTTAAGTTTATTTAGCAACAAAAGCAATTCTTGCCACTCCCCACAGGTCTTTAATAGCAGTGTTAACTTTTGACTTGGTTCCCTTTTTAAATGTTGCTGCAACACTAGCAGTGAGAATAGGTTATTTTTAATGGAAATGGTATTTCTGTGGACCATGCTGTTTTTCCTATAGTTCATGGCGAGAGTATAAATGAAATTTTCAAGTTTTCTATGTATTGTGTAAAATGATTCAGAGCCTTGTTTATTCTTTATTCCACTGAAACAAATATAACTGAAAGAACAAAAGTTCAAAGTCAATGAGTTCCTCTTGCACAAAACTCCAGCAGCACAGCTATGTACTTATCTTTATAGAGAGCGCTGTCAATGGAAGCAGATAAAGTGGTCCATCATAAAACAGATCCTCAAAATCATTGTGTCCTGGACGCAGTGTCCACAAGATGTAACATCTTGAGGAGCAGCACGTTTGCCTTCAGTACAGAATAAAACTTTGGTCACAATTGTTGCTGTAATGTATCTGAAACTTTTTTTAAAATAAAGAGAATGTGTAAGTAAATTCACCTTGGACTTGAAGGCGTTAGAACATATGTAAAGAAACCAATTCTTAGACAGATTACTGAGTCTATGCTCATCTTTAGCTCTCCATTTATAAAATGGAGATTACATTTATCGTTTATAAAATGGGGATTACATTCTCTGACCTAGTAACAGTGCCAGTATTCTATATTGATAAGATGATAAAGAATAAAAATTCAAAGTAAAATTTAGTTGTGCAACCTTAATTCCACCTCTATACATAGCATTTTGAGCTTGAGGAATGGGGCAATGGCATTCAACACCTGAGTCAGGACAACCCCTCGTATCAATACAGGCTGGGAGATAAAGGGTATTGAGAGTGGTCCTGATGAGAACAGCTTGGGGGTTGGTGGATGAAATACTGGACATGACCCAGCAATGTCCACTTACACCCCAGAAAACCAATTCTCTCCTGTGCTGCATCACCAGCAGCATGGGCAGGACGTCTACGGAGGTGATTCTGCCCCTCTGCTCTGGTGAGACCCCACCTGGAGTTCTCACCAGCCCATCTCATACAGCTCTGGGATCCTCTGAACAAGAAAGTCACAGATCTAGTGCAACAGGTTCAGAGGAAGGCCATAAAAATGAGCAGAGGGATGGAACACCTCTCCTAAGAGGAAAGGCTGAGGGAGTTGGAATTGCTCAGCCTGGAGAAGAGGATTTTGGGAGACCCTATTCTGTTTCAGTATTTAAAGGGGGCTTAAAAGATAGATGAGGATAGATTTTTATCAGGGCCTGTTGTTTTAGGACAAGGGCTGTTTTAAATGAAGGGAAAGTAGATTCAGACTAGATATAAGGAAGAAATTTTTTACAATGCAGGTGGTGAGACACTGGAACAGGTTGCCCAGAGAAGTGGTAGATGCCCAGTCTCTGGAAACATTCAAGGTCACGTTGGATGGGGCTCTAGACAGCCTGGTCTAATTGAAGATGTCCCTAAGCATTGCAGTGGGGTTGAACTAGATGGCCTTTAAAGGTCCCTTTCAACCCAAACCATTCTACAATTTTATGACTTTAGCAATTGTCCATAGCTTTTATTTAAGCAAATGTTTTAAGGCATATATTTCATCCAGATTCTTGGGTAGAATTTAAAACTCCAGAGACCATGCTTGTGTTTTATGTGCTTTGTGTTTAACATAGGCCTCACAGAAATGTTACATACAGATTCTCAGGCAGGAAACCATGCTCAGCCTAATGTAATACAAACATTTGAATGCCTTATTCCGCTGCCTCTGCAGGAGATCTAGACCTCTTAATTTACTATCTCTCTCCCTCTTCACAACAAGGTCCAGTTTAACTGGCTTCTGGCAATTCAGGAAACTGCAGAAATGTCTGGCATTTCCACTCTCTTGGGAGAAAACATAGCTAGTACTTATGGTGTGTGCCAATGTCATGTTGTCTTTACCTAATCGTCCAGAAGCCAAATCAGTTACCCAGGAACTGAGACCATTATACACACACACATGGACTGAGCTCTGACTGTAAAAGGAGGATCTAGTCATCAGTTATCCTGGTCAAAGCAACCCCACACTCATGTTGATGGAGATGCAAGGTTTCAAACAATGTGTACCTTTTATTAGAGTTTTGCTGGGTTTATTACAATCTCCCCTCAGGGCAACCAGAAGCCCTTCCTTCTCAGTTGTTGTCAGGTCTTTCTCTCGCCCTGACTGTTGCACACCTGACTGCACATGGGCTGATCTTCAGCAGCAGAGAGGGAGGTATTTTGTGTTCGGGGCACTCCATGGTGAAATTAGGGCACTCCTCTGGGATGGGGATAGAAAGGGTCACTTCTTCAGGTTAGTAACAATCGAAGAAGACTTAGATGACCTGGTGCATATGTGAGAGCTGGGCAAGGCTGTCACTTCATCAGATGAAGAAAATTGTAGCCTTGACTCTTTCTGTGTCTTTAGACATTTCCAGGGAACTTAAGCAGAACAGAAACAGCTGTCTGTCTAACCAGGATCATGTTATAGCTCCCATCTTCACAGAGCAGACAATTCAGAACAGTCATGAGTGACTGAAGCGGCACGAACTGAGGTTGCTGAGATTGCAGGAAGCTCTAAGCTAAGTAGGGAAGTAGCTAAAGAGTAGAGAGCTATATGGTTAGTCATAGAAGGATTGCTGTTTTATCACTCTTGGTCAAGTTCTAATTTGAGAATATTCTTCTGCATTGTTTTGTGACGTCATTATGCATTTAAAATTGATTTCTTATGTCTTTTTCAAAGACAGCACTTTTTGGTCACTAAAATGACAACAAATTCAACTGTTGATTTTCTTACTTTATGCAACAAAATGAAACTGTAATAGTAACAATAATAATAAAAGAGCTTGTGAGACTATATTCCTATCCAAAATCTGCTCTTATACTGGCATGATTTAATTAGCTGAAGGAGTGGTGGGGAATCGAGACCAGCTTATATGAAAATTACACAGGAACTCTAGTTTGAAAATATGCAAAAGGTTGTTTTTGTGGTTTGGTCTTGGGTTTTGGTTTTTATTTTGAGGGGGTTTTTTGCTAGCAAATTCTCAAAATGATTAAAACTTAATCATGAGCAGCAAAGACTGAAGGCCAATTGCAACTGAGCTGTTTCTCTGCTTTGAAAGGATTCATTTCCTCAGCCCTTATTTGGCACAAAACCAGATGTACCTCTGTCATTCCTCTGACCTCTGTGGCAAGATGAACAGCTAGGCTGATACATTTATTGATCAGAGAAAGAAGCAGTCCATGGGAAATAAGCTATAGATGCCTTGCTGTGAAATTGAAGATTTAACATCTGTCCCATGCAGATGGTAATTAATCTTGAATATGTAATGCCCACAATTTGTTGGTTGACAACATTACTTTCTTAATCTGGGAGCATGAGTAAACAAATGTATTGGATTGCTGTGTGGGTAACATTTTATTAATGTGTTATAATTGCATATGCAGCCCATAAATCAGATAGATTTCTCATCTACATTGCTAATTGTGTTTATTATTGGAAATGCTTCTCATGTTGCTCGGTATTCACTAACTGGTTGATTTCCTACTGTTGCAAACCCACATCCTTATAGGAATTGAAATCTTTACTGCTGCAAATATTTTAGGAACTATTAAACATTCTTCCAATCTAACTGCCTGGTAACTAGATACTTATAAAGATAGCTTGAGTATTACTTTTGATTTTATTTTATAGCATCTACAATTATGAAAAAAAAAATTATTGTCTAGATAATAGATGGATGATGAAATGCTAATTGGTTGGTTTTAGTGCCCATTCTGCCCTGTTACTGCTTTACTCTTTACACCTCTACACTTCAACTTTTCATTCCAAAAATGAATGATTCCCCTCCCCCATAGCTTCCTCTAAGGATTTATTCAGTAGTTTTCTGCAGATAAATCTATCTCCTTGGCAAGATCCTACCAATTCCAAATCTTAATTTCTCAGTTGTTCTCATAAATGTAGTTTACTGTAACTAGAACAGCTACTAGTGTAAAAAGTGTTGGATTTGCTGAAATTAAGCTGGTAGTCTGCAGAAAGAGATCTTCCAGAATCAGGGATGCTTGCAATAACTGAATCTGTGTCCCAAAAAATTACCTGTAGGAGGGGAATTTTAGAAACACCCCTTGAAGATGGTTAGACTCAGAGGTATCAAGACATAAGTATCTAATATGAATTACATGCTGATTTAGGAATATAAGGATTCACGTGTCTATTTAGAACTCAATGGTAAATTGGTAACTCCTTCTCTGATGTGTACCATAAGCCTAGGGGACCCAGATAGCTTATGCCAAATAAATTCTTAGAGTCATGATAGCACATAATGGTATTTCAATTAAATCACAACTCTCATATTCTAGTGTATGATGATTAACATTGTGGTGTAAGGGGAAGAAAGAACTTACCTTCTTGAGTTGTGTAAGCAGTTTTCTCACCACTCTTTTCTCCTCTGTACTGGCACAGGGTGGGCTTTATCTCATATTTCTGCCTGCACTACAAACAGCATCAAAACCCAATCCATCAACAATAATTAATTTCATCTTGGCCTGTGAACAGACCAAGCAGACATCTGCAGCTTTTGATTTTCAGTTGTAAGTTAAAACCCCTTGAAGTCGGTGGGAAGACTGACATTTACTTTAATAGGCTCTGAATCAAGCTTTTAGTCACTCACCAATGAGAGGCTGATTTAAACTGCCCGCTTGTTAATGGAAGAGCTTTCATTTCCTGCACTACTTTGAATGAAGCTGTTCCCTGAAACATTTGCTCCTCATTTTCCTAGAGGAATGTGTAGGTTGTAGAGGCTGGTGTTACATCTCGTCTAACACACAGTTTGCAGTGCCTCCACACTTGTATTATTCTGACCTCGAAGGGTAAATTTTTGATAGAAGTTAGGAGCTAATGGCTTTTGTTGTGGGTATTTTCAAACATAAAGACTGTACTTAGATGGTTTTGAAATATTCTGAATTGAGTCATCAGTCTTTTGAGTGAATCTTGAAGTAAAGTTTGCCCTGGATTCTAACAGTCTACAACTTTTAAAATTTATATTCCAGCTGTAGCAATCATCATTAAACATGTCTGTAAGTTTCCTAGACTACATGACTTTTTTTGTAGAGTAGACAAAATATCAGCAGGAACTCTGAAATGAAATCAGCCCCATTATGTAATGTTCTCTAGTCTTGTATTTCAACTGATGGGGAATTTCTAGAGGAAAAAGAAGATGTCACTACATGGTTCTGATAACATAAAATTAGGGAATCAAAATCTAATAACCAAAATACAGATAAGAAAAAATGTTTCTACAGCTACTAAATCACTGTAGCAACATAAATATCACCGGAATTTTAGAATTATTCTTCAGCAGAGAAGCTAAAATTCCCCACTGGACAGTTTGTTTCCATTATTTTCATAACAAAACGACTCCCATCCTTTGTTTTTGACTACTCCTTATATTGTCATTTCTGGTAAAAATTTATTGTATGAAAATTAAAGTGCTTTTCTTTCCCCCAATTGCCTGATTATTCCTGCTGAAAAAAGCTGCACACAGGTATCTATGAATAAGGAAGTGAATCCTTTAATTTTCATGGTGATATTAGACTTAATTTTTTTTTAATTGACTCTCTCTGAGCATTTCTGCTAATAAAACCCAATAACAAAAATGTCTAAAGAGGGTGAGCATGAAAAGAGGTGTGAATAAGGCCAAAAAAATAATTGGCTCCAGTGTTAGAATGAATGCTTGGCAATGAATGCTAAATTCTTTTGCAAAAGTTTGTATTTACCATGGACACGGAAATGTAGCATCTTCTAAATCTAAAGCATCTCTTGCTCATGTCAGTTTCTTTCTCTGTCCATATCTTCATAACTATTATACACTTGAAAAAAAAAAAGACATCCAAATTTATAATTTTCATTCCGTATGAGAAATGGAATATCAGTAAATATCCAGAATATCACATTCATTATTTCAGTATTTCAACCTCAACCAACTGTATGTCCATCTGTCTTTTCCTTATTGATATCTGTTGCTTATTGTAGCTAATCCTTAGGGTAGGAACCTGTCTTTGTTTGTCTTTAAAGTGCTGTGAAGCCATGACAATAATGTGTAGTCTTTCACAGCAGTTGACCTTTGATATGTCAGATGAAGGTCAAAATCTCCAATGCCAAGGTCTGGCAATGTCTGGGATCCTAGACCTGGAAATCACTATTTCAGAGGTTATTCCTCTCCGGCATCACACTCAATTAGCACATGAACAAGCAGAGAATTTGGACAAACTTTAACTTCCTCATGTCTGCCCATATACAAACTATGATGACAGCTCTGCAGACTAGTGCTATTTTTCTCTATGTGCAAGAAAAATATGACTCCTTGCCCAAAATATATCTCAGAAATCCCACACTTTTGTTTATGGATTTTTAATATGATATAGAGGGAATGATCAGTGGGACTGAGAATAGTATGCTTTAGGGTATCAACTAAAGGATAGTCATGTTGCTTTGCCTCCTGGCTCTTTAGTGCATGTTTTCCAGTTTTAGAAAGCCAAAGCGTGCTGAGCTCCATCTAGCCTGACATATTGGCCTGGGTGTCGACACTAGACTCAGACCCAGACTTTCTCACCAGGAACACTGTTCAGCTTGCAGAACACTGCCAGACAGTGCTTTTACCTGACCTCTGGAGCACTTTTTAACATTAACCCTGGAAGTCCTTCCAGAGTCTAGAAAAATAGAAACTAGTCTTCAAGCAAATGCTAACATTTGCACAACATGGATTGTTTAAGTAAGAAATGAAGTCAGACTGAAGGACAGTGGTGTGACTATCTGTGGCAGGGGGAGTGGTGCTCAGCACTGTTCCTAAGCCCAACTATTCCATCTAGAAGCATATCAGATACGGTTATTTACTACAATGAGAAGATGGCACCCGTGGAAACTGCAGTTAAAAAAACTCCAAAGAAACAATTCCCCCCCCCACCCCGAGTTTAATTCTGAAATAAATATTGAATGTAAGATGAGGCATGAGGAATACTCCCATCTGTCATTTCCAAATACATATGTTCAAGGATCTAGGATTTCTCTCCTCTGGAATTTCCTGGGATATGAAGAAAGCAGCAACACTCAAAGTATTAGAGTATGCATTTCTCCCTGCAGAGTGAAAATAGACATAATAGCTATGATGTAAGGGCCACAGGCAAAACTCTTGGTGAGGTTAATTCGGCATTAAGCCAATGAGTTGAGCAGTGCTTTTCAGTTCACAACAACATGGCTTGGAATAGACAAGTTACTGTAAATACTTTCTGTTTCACCTATTACAGGAGTAAACTCATATATTGCTGCCCATTTGTTCTGATTATTCTTTCTAAATCTGCACTATGCATGTGTACAGTAACAGAAGAAGAAGGTAATGCAATTTATTCTCAAGACTTGATTTTCCCATTTCCTTCAACCTTGGCTTCATTTTCTTATTGTGACTAGATTTTTGCTAGCATTTACTTGAAACAAGAAGAATCTATATGCAATGACTTTGCCCCCAGAATCCTCTTAGTAATCATTTTGGAGGTTTATGCAAAGCCCACATTCTCCTTCTCTACAGTCCTTTATGTAGACAGTTTCACAAACACCACAGTCAGCCTCTGCACATAAAAAAACTGAGACATCAGCCAGCAGCAGCAGAGTCTAGAAGTGGAGTAGTACTTCATGAATCATGAAAATATGGAAGACAGTGACATTATCCTATCAATTTAATGAGCATGTATGTTTTATTTCAGGTAAAAAAATCCAATATTTGCTTTAGTGTCAATATAGACAAGTAGGCTCCTGAGAAAATAAGAGTTCCTGGCTAAGTTAGGCCCCTAGAAATAGATGAATTGGATTTTAAGTTGCCTTCACTGTTTTGTCTTTCTTGTATTTTTTTTTTTTTTCCATACAAGAAGTCTGCATCCAATCTCATGACTATATCAATACATTCAGTCAGTGTGTACTGGAATTTACATTTATTGTCAGTACCTTGTGTTGTCAGTAGTGGCTTGCTTGCTTGCTTGCTTGCATGTATTTGTTTTGTTTTGTAAGCGTTAAGGAAAGGCAGGTTGGCCTGTATCAGGAATAGTATGGCCAGCAGGACCAGGGCAGTGATTGTGCCCCTGCACTTGGCACTGGTCAGGCCACACTTTGAAACCTGTTCTCAGTTCTAGGCCCTTCACTACAGGAAAGGTGTTAAGGGGCTGGAATGTGTCCAGAGAAGGGTAACGGAACTGGGGAAGGGTTTGGAGTCTGATGAGGAGCAGCTGGGACAGCTGGAGGTGTTTAACCTGAGGAGAAGGATGCTCAGGGGGAACCTTATCACTACCTGAAAGGAGGTTATAGGAGGTGGGGTTTGGTCTCCTCTTCCAAGCAACAAGCAAAAGGACAAAAGGAAATGGCCTCAAGTTGCACAAAGGCAGGGGTAAATTGAATATTAGGAAAAATTTCTTCATGAAAAAGGGTGGTCAAGCATTGGAACAGGCTGCCCAGGGAAGTGGTTGATTTGCCATCCCTGGATGTGTTTAAAAGATGTGTAATTGTGGCACTAAAGGACGTGGTTTAATGGTGGACATGGCAGTAATAGGTTAGACTTGATGATTTTAAGGGTCTTTTCCAGCCTAAACAATTCTATGATCCTATGAAAAGTCTTTGCAAAGTCTTGCAAAGTACAGTGTTTATGCATTTTTATGTTGTGTTCCTCTCATACCATGCTCAAGCAATGATGTTTCATGCAGCAACGCTCATTGAACATTGTTATAGAGAGGGCAAAACAGGTTCTAATGAGTAGGGCAAGGGTTACTAAAGCCTTACAGAACTAACCTGTTTCATAACACAATTACTCTCTCTTGCAAAAAGACACAAACTAGGGAGAACAATTTTCTATTTGTTTCTTCTTCCTCCCACATCAAAAAAGCCCTTTTTTTTCCTGCTTCCAGGGTTGAAAGAATATCACTGACCTCAATGTGCTGAATTGTGTATTTCATATCCTTGAAGTGCCCAGAAAGACAGCATTTTTCTGTAAACAAACATGAAACAACCTGCTTGAGACCGCTGCCCTCCTCAGAAGCAAAGCAGATGTGCTCTAACGAGCACTCTTCCAGTACATCTTCCTGCATATTCTCAATATTTCAAATGCTGATTTTCAAATGAGGCATCCAAGGCAATAAGCTGAAAAATAAACCAATATGTTACAATGTTTTGTATGTTGAAATAGTTGTGGAAGATCAGATGGACATAAGTGCTATACAGTAAACAACTTGAATTAAAGCCTATGTCAATAAAGATAATAATACTGAATCATATGTCTTCAACATATTTATAAAGGCTATATAAGAATGTTTACAGTCATGGCAATTCAACCTTGGTCAAAAAAAAAAGTTACCAAAATGCAATGTGAATCTGGCCAGTGTATGGCCTATAATTCAGGAAATAAATTTGCAGGATGCATGAAGCTATTGATGGCAGAGTGCTGCAGAGGGTTTGACCAGGAGCAAGGGAAAGGCTTGCTGGAAGCCATTCCACATGAAAAAAGGTTCTATGACATGACAGTCTGACATTACCAATATATCAGGAGCTCAGTGGAATTAAATGACTTTACCCTGCAAGAAGTGCCAGCCTGTCCATTCGTGAAGTCTTTTACTGTTTCAGGTAGCGCAAATAAAATGATAAAGCCTTATTTTGCATTAATGAGCAATTCGCTCTCAGTGTCAAAGAATTCCACCTAGTTCTTGGGCAATACACATTCATAGTCAAAGAACACTGTTTTTCTAGAAATGTATGCTTAGAACGGAAAAAAAGGCCCAAAAATAAATCTGTCAAGGAATTGTCTGTAAGTGTTGTTCTGACTGCAGCCAGTTTAAACGTGCAGTCTGTACATAGAAGGTTTCTAGAGGTGTGTAGGTCATTGTTTGTTTTGTCCACCTTTTCAAAACAAGGCAATTTTTCATTTTGTCCAATTCATTAATTATTCGTCGTCTAATGAATACAACTGACTTTATCAGCAATGGAAAACTCTCTTTTGTCCTTTATTAAGAAAAAGGTGCAGTTGGAAGACTGGATAATTAAAAAAATATGATCTGATTTGGATTCATCCCAGCACTGGGACTGGAAATGATCATTACTTGTTATTAATGAGTTATAAAAAGAAAAATATTCAAAGGTTCTTTGGGAGCATTTATGACCTGTATACATGTGTATGTGATATGTATGTATTTCAATAGTCAGATAAAACTAAAATTAAGTGATCTAAATCTGATCAAATCTGAGGGTCGTTGAGGATTAACTAAGGATGCCCAATGGAATGGTATCAAATTTCATACTATCACTTCCCTGATATTACAAGCTAGTTAATCTGAGATATTTTTAGATGTGAAACTAGGACCAGAATATTGCAGAATTTATAACTGAAGCTGCCACAGCACCAGAACCACTTGGCCACAGCAAGAAGAATTAAATTTTAGAATTCCCACATTCTGTACACTTCTGATAATGTTAATTTAAAGCAGGTAATAATCAGAGAAGAAACTCACAGTACTATAAGGAGCTATTTTGGTAGTACGAAAAACCTCCCGTCCTTTTAGATATTCCAACACAGTTCAGACAATAAGCATCTTATCTCAGTGCTTTCTTAAAAAAATGAATAAACCTAAAAATTAAATTATAAGAATCTACTCAATAACACCTCAAAGTCAGAAAAAAGTTTCTTATTGACTGTGAAGGCCTTGGGTCAGGAGAAAAGTTTTTTTATGGGATCAAAATCTTAAATATTTCACTTGTTTCATGTCTATTTAAACTAACATGGATCCTGGGTATCCTGGCCTGCATAAGGCCGAGTGTGTCCAGCAGTTTGAGGGAAGCGATCCTCCTCCTCTACTTGGCCCTAGTGAGGCACATCTGGAGTCCTGTGTCCAGTTCTGTCCTCCTCAGTACACGAAAGATGAGGTGATTCTGTAAATGGTTCAGTGAAGAGCCATGTCAAAGGTGGTGAGAGGTCTGGAGCATGTATTATAAGGAGAGACTGTGGGAGCTGGGCCTGAGAAGAAAAGACTGAGAGGGGGTCTCATTAATACATACAAATATCTCAAAGGCAGGTGCCAAGAGGATCGTGCCAGGCTCTTTTCAGTGGTGCCCAGTGGCAGGGCACGTAACAATGGCTGTAAAATAAAATACAAGAAGTTCCACCTACACATGAGGAAGAACTTTTTTACATTGAGGGTGGCAGAGAACTGGAACAGGTTGCCTAGGGAGGTAATGGAGACATTCCCTCTCTGGAGACATTCCAAACCCACCTGGATGTGTTCCTGTGTAACCCGCTTTAGGTGACCCTGCCTGGCATCTCCACAGGTCTCTTCCAGTCCTAATAATTCTGTGATTCTGCGAATGAGACTGGTTACAGTCCATATATAGCTTTATATAAATGTATCAGTATAGCATGCACGCAATGTATGTAGACTTCTCACATAGAATAAGACTCCTGATCTTCATATTTTTGGTGTATATGCTGATGATGTAGTTTTTTACACATGAGGTTATCTTCTTAAAGCTGGAATTGATATAAGAGAAAGATCTGACTTGAATTTGTATACTTAAAAGGCAAAAAGACATCCTCAAGAAAGAGTTCAGGAAAAGCTTAAATGTAAAAATTCAAATTATTCAATTTCAGGCAAGTACTAGTGAAGGACAAGGCAGAGCCGGTGCCAAAATCCAGAGGTTACGGTCAAAATGAAATGTCCTGGATAGAACTGAAATAAAATGCTCATAGTGAATTCAAACTCCATTCTGGCATGTGGGTTATATTAGGGAAAAGGGAGGTTTGGTAGAGGAGGTTGGCGAATTAGTAATTGCTGGTCACTAGAATACTCTGAGCTTATTGAATGCAATTTGGCACACAGCTGAAGATGACCTACCTTGCCTTAGTGACTGTAGTGTCTTCCTGCTAAGCATAACAGAATGAAATATCAAAGATGAAACAATGCAATTTTTTCGATCCATATCAGAATGCAGCACGATGATCAGAGAATTGGAATTTGCGTT
Source organism: Eulacestoma nigropectus (assembly GCA_013397775.1). Lineage (NCBI taxonomy): Eukaryota > Metazoa > Chordata > Aves > Passeriformes > Eulacestoma > Eulacestoma nigropectus. Next base: position 40,384 of record VZTE01004035.1, on the reverse strand, counting down.
CTCACTCTGAATAATCTAATTAATTCCTTTATTTTGTTTTTTCTAATTCAAAGTATAACTCTGCCATAAGTTTTTCTATTTCCTGTCCTAGTCAATAGAACTCTATCCAGATCATAACAATGTGTTCTCTCTACTGCAGTATGCTTTAAGGATAAAATTATTTAATTTTGTTGTCTTTTGAAAGCAATTAGAATGAATGCCTTCTGTCCCTTGACAATATAGTGTATTATATGAATTAACAAACTAATATTTTTTTACAGAGAGCAAGTTGCATTCCAATTTTCTGTGCATCTGACAATAAAAGAAAATGTTATTTTTAAGATGTGTAATTCAATATTGACTAAAAAATAAGAACTATTTAAGGACAACTATTTAATCGTATTTGGTTTATCTTTTTTTTTTTTTTTTTAATATAAATGTACAGATTTGATTGTAGGATATTACATAGTATTCGATATTGACCTGATCATGTATTGATGAAGCAAGACAATGCAGCCTGTAAATTTAACCTTTTCATTTTAAAAGAAGCTTACTGGCTGGGTTCAAACAGCCCATTTTATGGTCATTCAGCCAAAAGTAATTTTAAAACATGCAACAATGAGAAGATTAAGTCATTTGTCCTAGTTAGTGCATGTTGCACTCTATCCTAGGGGAATATAATCCTCGACAAGCTAAGCAAGATGATTTCTTTAGCCACGTTCGTTTCTGCATGTACCAGAGAATCTAAACATGTCACAGCAGGAATAGCCCCACTCCTACAAACTTCTACATCCACAATGGACTTTTAGGTAGATTTGTTGCTTAAAGAAACTGCTGGACGTGTAAGTGCAAATCTGATACTTTTCCTAAATAACTCTGTTGCCATTGGTAAATGTAAATCACATATTCTTTGCTAGGTCTCATTTATTGAGGAAATACTAGGTGTAAAGGCACAAAACTGGCTTGCAAGGCCAAGCATGGATACATCTCCAAGTAAAATTCATTTCAGTCATGGTGGGAGTTAAAATCCATTTCAGCCATGGTGGAAGCTATTCTGTCCACAGAAGGAAAGAAGGAGGCAGTTGAAATGCTAAAGAAGAGGTTGCACAGCAGCTGGAGAATGTCCCACCTTGTGACGTGCAGTGCAAGTCACTTGCCTCATGAGGCACTCAGTATTCCACCCTCTAAAACTGTGCAGATATCAAAAGTAGAATTTGGGAATTAGAGCCACCCAAAGAAAAGAAGAATTAAGAAGGTTGAATATGTTTAGGCATGGAAGAAATATGATCCTCCCTTCTCCATTTTCTGAGTTACAAATCTGGTTGTCATGAAGCATTTCAGTTGTTAAAATAGAACTTAAAGAACTGTTTGGATTTGTGTTGTCCAAGATCACAAGAAGAAGAATGTTAATGGGCGGCATAATTACCATGGATTGCAGAAATAATTTTAAGTAGGTTCAACTGCTCCTCAGCCTTCTCTGTTTTGTTCCTGACCTGTTATTTAGGGTTCTGGGTTTTTGGTTGACTTTTGCTTTGTTAGTTTTGGGATTTTTTTTGTTTAGGTTGGGGTTTTTTTTCTTTGTTTGAGTTGGGTTGGTTTTTTGTGTTTGTCTTTTTGTTTGTTAGTTTTCTTATTTGGCTGGGGGAGTTTGGTTTTTTAGGGTTTTTTTGGTGTGTGTGTTTTGTGTTGTTTTGTATGTTTTGTTTGTTTGTTTATATTATTGTTATGATTATCTCATGACCATGAATCTGAACAGTAATAAAGTTTGGATGCTATTGTTGACACTGCAGCTGTGCACTGGTCGGACTCCTTGCTTTGCTGGACGGCATGGATAAAAATGCAAGTGGATTGACGAGCCTGTAGTTGTTGAAGCAATTTACATGTGGATTCAGTGATGGGGCTAAACTGGTGCAAGACTTCTGTGAAAGTTCACAGGAGACCGACTCTGTGAGGTTCCCAGCACTCTCTTAGGGCTTTGTGAGGGTGACCAGCAATAGTGTACATGAACAGTACTCAACTCTCTCAGCTATGCTTTTTATTCTTTTGTAAGTGATAATAACTGAAAGACTATGTACGGAGTTTAAATTGTTCTCTCTCTCCCCTTCTCTCTTTCTGTTCCTTTCAAAAATTAACTTTTGAAAACTATTAGCCAATAAAATACTGGCAAGATGTTAGAGCTGTTTAGTTTCATAAGCATTAGTAAAATACTGTTTTTAATAAACTCTGTAGAAGCTCTGCAAAAATTACCTGCAGATTTGTCTGCCTTTTATAGAATACATTAACGTCTATCACTTTGTGTGTACTCATTAAAATTTTATAGAACAGCTATTGCAAAAAGCTCTTTAAATCATTGCAAGGCATTGTCTGGTTATTTTATGTTGATTCACTAAATATGATTGTAGTGAAAAAAGACTAGTTCATGGCTGAATATTTCAGTCAAAGTAGCAGATCTGTAAAACACTTTGATTGAGACAGCAAAAATTATCACTCTAATAGTATTTTCCTTTAAATATAAGTAATTGTTTGGTATATGCAGCAAATGCTGTTATGTGTAGTACTTTGGAGGTCTTAACCCAGTAGCTGTCTGGGTAACGGCTGCTGATAATGAACAAGCTGTAAAATAATGGTAAGAAGCTACAAAAAATGATAGAAAAGACATAGAAAAGTTTTAGTAGGATTCAAGTAAGTCCAGTTTTTCATTTCAGTTCCCTTTGAATGAGACTTTGAGCAGCCTGGTCGACTGGAAGATGCTTCTGCCCATGGCAAAGGGAGGTTGGAACGAGATGATCTTTAAGGTCCCTGTCAAACCATTCTAGGATTGAAATCTGTGTGCAGTGCATTTCCTCTATGCGTTCTGTAGACTGATGCATAATTACTCTCACAGTTTTTTTTTGCCCTTTGAGATTTCTAATTCCTTTCTCTGGAAACAGAGGAGGGTTGGGAAAAGTGCACAGCTTGTATTTCATTGCATTTTCCATTAGGATTATGATGTCTGTGGGCTCTTCCTCTCTGATTTGGTATGTATCCTCATTTTTTTACTGCCAATGTTGAACTAAAGGAATAAAGTTCCCCTTATTTTACTGTAATTCCAAAAGCAGTGTTAAATAATGCTACAGTGAGACTTTAATATATATCTTATTATAGACCAAATGGTCAAATCATTATTGTTAGTTTATTACACAACATACCTTACTGTGAAATAGCTAGAAGTCAAAGAGAAGCAGGAAAGAAGGGTCTCTCTTGAAGTTCATGGAGTTCATTATCCTTTCTAGATGTTGCCTATGCATATGTATTGACCTAATCAAGTCACTGGTGTATGAAATGGCAATATTTACTGCACAGAAGTCTTAACTCCTCAGCTAATTCCAGCCTTTAGTATGCAGGGAAAGTTGTGTCTGGTGCCCCTTACAGTCTGAATTAATGTGTATTAAGCGCAGGCTGATTAACATTTTGAACTGTAGCATAAGCAGCCAAATGCAGTACAATGGAGCTTTATCTGACTGTGGAATTCTTAAGTATTCTTAAGTTAAGTCTTGAGGAAAATCTTAAAAGTAAACAAGATCACTAATAATGAACAAAATTCATGTGTTTGGATCTCTACTGTTAAAGTATTAAATAAAACTTTGACAGAAATATATTGTCCTCCTTTTGGATGTCAAAGCTAGTCACCTGGCTGAAAGGAAACACTACAAGCTCTCTGTCCTAACATAACTCAAAAGAGAATTACATGAGTCCAAAAGGTTTGGCAAAGATTTGTGATACAGTAAGTCTGTTATTTTGTACAAATCACTTGCTAATGACTACTTGAAGCAGTAAAGCACAGCCAAATGTAACCCTCCATCAACATGTTCCAATACAATTTAAGAACATACAGAAAAACTCAAGACTTTGTCCTACCATTAAAAAAAAACCAAGGCTCCTCTTCTTGAATACCTTCACTGGATGTTGCTCACGGCATGTAGGTCCTAAAGGCAGATATTAAAGCCCAGGTAAATAATTGAGATTAATGTTGCCTCATGGTCTTCAGAGATATCTGAACCACGGGAACTTAGACCCAGCTGGAAGTCAAACCAAATGAATCTGTACTCACTATCTGTAGGTAGTATCTACAGAAGCATCCACAGCTGTGAAATCTCATTAGAAGACACAGTCTTTCAAGCCTGCATCTGATTCATGTCTAACTGCCTTTTGATGGAGCAATCATTAAACTGAGTCCCACTAATTTCTGAGGATAAAATTTTACCTTGAAATAAGCTATTCTAACAATGCTACAGTTCACTATTAAAAGTGTTGCACTTAGAAAAAAATTGTGTTTGTGTAAGCTGATCATTATTTTTCTCTAATATTTGATAAAAAAGAATATTTGATATGGACTGTCACACTTTTTCCACTGCTTTCTGTGAGGAAATAGGATCATAATATTATCCCAGCTAGTATAAGAGTATAACTGACAAGTTTTTTGTGCCTTTACCCATCAAAAAGAAGAGATTCAATTTGACCTGAAATTCTTCACCCTGCTGTCAATTGATGAGTTACTGCTTTTTTTTTTTGTGGTTTTTTTTTTTTCTGTCTTTCTAACACTTCTAAAGTTGCTTTTTCTACCTTGATGAACCTTCATTGTGTTAAGGAGGTGAGAGGAGGTCTCACGATTTCAACAAAGTGACTTCTCATCCCTGTCAGTCTGAAACTCACCCGGGAAACATACAAAAGAGTAACCTTAGCATTCAATGTAACAACCTTGATAAGTCTTAAAGTTCTAGCTTGATAAATTATTTTTATTTTGTCAACTGAAAAAATAAAATATAGAGCAAATTAATGTATGAAAACTTCAAGAATGCCGTTGGGTCAGGTGCCATCTGAATGACAGAAATAATTTTTAGTGATAAGACCAACAGTCTGTGTCAGGTATTTAAACATTTATTTCAGAAAGATTAAGGTCCTAGGGACTATCATGGAGGAATAACAACATGGAGAAATGGAGAAACAGCAAGATGGAATCTCAGAGTAATATGCTAAATGAAAACAAAAAACCAACCATATTTCTATTTTCATAAGATCTAATGCACTGCTTTCTATTTATTGTAATTGATAAACCAATACTAAAAGCTAAAATTAATAAATAATTTAACAATTTCTGCTATTTCTTCTTTACAACATAAAAATTGCATGAACAGTACTTAGTTTTGTTCATACTCATTCTATATTGACAAGTGCCATCCCATTTCTTCAAAATATGATCCCCAGCGGGAAGAACCTACTGGGACAAGGGACAAGTAGAGACATAAGATAAAACGCCTCTAATTTTGATCTAAGTCTTCTCTATCTTGAATAAGTAATTCCTGTAACAATTTCCAGTTATTTTCTGCCAGTTCCAGACTCTTTCTTGATTTCCCAGCACTCACTCTTCTCCCTGGTGATTCACCCAAGCAGACTCCCCAGTGTCAGTTGTGTCAGCACCAGGACACTCAGCACATGGACCAGATGCCCGAATGCAGACAATGCAGTGTTCAGCTGCAGTTCCTGTTCAGCTGAAGAGCTGCAGGCACAGCACCAAGGTGTTGCATTCACCTGTGGCAGTACTGTCTGCTCGTAATGACCTGTCAAGTCATTATGCTGACCACTGGAACCATAAGTTCTGGAAACCCCCCACATGTGCAACTGAAACCCAGTTACTCAGCCACCCAGAAAAAGTAATACTTGCCTCTGTCAACAAGCTGAACTCTTGTCTTTTTATCACCACTATCTGGCCAAATAGATCATTTCAATGCATCTTCCTGTGTCTTCTGGTTGACTTCTTTTGGTTTGGGCTGTTGGATGTTGTTCATTGTAAGCGAGAAACGTTGATTATAAAGGAAAACAGTCTGTATAAAACGTGGTGGGGAGGCAACTGGAGAAAAACAGAAGGTATCAACCATGGACATGGGAAAATTGTGAAGTCTGGCTTCTAGAGAAAAAGCTAGAGAAAACAGATTGTGATAGGAGAAATGAGAAAAGCAGAACTTTCTCCAGAGTGCCTGCTGATCTACATTTGTCCTTTAAGAAAATTTGTTTTAGTAAACAGCACAAATTTCAATTTAGAAGCTCCTCAGAACTAGATATTCATGTCTCAGGCTTCCCTTCACTGTATTTTTTTTTGTCCTGTATGTTATCCTCCAATGCAAATTCCAGATAGATGGTAAACTCTCTGGGGTAAGGACTGCTCCTCCTGGTATGTGCATTTTCATACCCCAAATTCTCATTTGATTTGTACTCAAATTGTTATTTGATTGGGAATTTGGGACAAGCTTAAGTCCAGGATTGCAGCTAAAAGGTTGATAATTCCTTAAAGAGGGTGAAAATTTTGTCTGCCTCTAGATCATGTTTCAGGGGCTGGGATTAGAGAGTGCTCTGATGGACTATCTGTCCCCTGACCCTACTCCATTGCCACTGTTGTCACCTATGGGTTATTCGTGGGTTACTGTCCACACTGTATAAAGGCAACTTAAGCTGTTCATCTCTGCAGGCCCTTTCACCTTTCTGGCAGGAGGCATAAAAGCTCTTGCAGAGAAACAAGAGATGTTACTTCTACGCATAAATTTTTGATATTGGAAGCTGCAGAGCTTTTTTGTACTATATCACCTTTGAACCAGCCTAGCACAATGAGTTTCTCTGATTTACAGAGATATGCTGGTATCTAAGGCAAATAGACAGGAATATGCCAACTCTGTCTATAGGTTCAACATGCCTATTAGAGGCCACACAAAAAGAAAACATCTTGAGCATAGTCGAGTGGGCCTGATTTTTTTTCCACCAGTTGCCATCTGATTGCATGGCGTAGTGTTTGTGGTCATCAGTGCTAGATGCAGGTCTCTACTCTGTGTGCCAGCCAAACTAGTCTCTTCTGCTCACACGGGATTGAGAAATGTGATGTTAAATTAAACACTTCACAAGCAACAGAATCTGCTACATAACAGTTTAATGAGCTCCCAATTAAATCTAAATTTAAAGCCTTTTGTTTATCCTGGCCGTGCTCAGAGGCTTAACAAAACAGTTAAAATCATAATTCTTAAAGTAAACTTAAATTATTTCATCTGTGTTGCTTCTGAATCCTTAATTGAGCCCATTATACATTTCTTTCACTCATCTCTTTCTCCTTAAATTTTTAACACTTCGTTTACCACTATTATTTAGTCACAATGAGGGAATGGAGTCAGGACATGTATATTTCTTAACAGTGGTGTTGATGTCACCCGAAAATACTCCCAAATTCTCCAAACTGTCCCATTCCTTCAGCTTGTCATATTAAAAAAATATTATTACCAGTTTCGATTTTATACTACTGGAACTCATCCTCTCTTACTTCTCTTCAGAGTTTTCCCTAGTATGACACTAAAACATGTTTAAGATTCAGACAAGGTTCTTAAGATTCTTAAATAGCTATTTAGCTTGCCACTCAGTCCCATCTTTGGCTATAAAATACCATACAGCTGGATAGGCTTTGGTGCTGCCTTGCAACTAAAGTAGCAACTGCTGAATGCTAACAGCCACAAAAATCACAGTACTAATTCCTGCTTCATTTTGTTTGCAGACTTACATTACACAGGCTGATGTGGTAGACCTTTGTCTCAGTTTCATCAACTTAATTTCTTAGGCTGAACACCATTTATTAGGTGGAAGTGCCCTGGACTTATAGGAGATTAAGCTTTGTCATTATACATAGAAAACACCTCAAAAAATGTTTTTTTTTTGTTTTGTTTGGGGTTTGTTGTTGTTGTTATTTGTTTTTTTTGTTGTTGATTTTTGTTTGTTTGTTTGTTTGTTTGGGGTTTTTTTGGTTTTTGTTTTAGTTTTTTAGCTTTTTAAAAAAGCTGAGATCTGCCAGATCTCTGAGTTTAACTGAGCCAGCTCAGATATGTGTGTAACAGAGGTGGGCAGAGGACAGCACAGTCTCAACCTCCCTCCAACACCAACTGTACGTTAAGCGCAACAGGCCTGGGCTTCTTCGATGTAAAATAAGCCCCTAATTGAGATCTCTAAATCAAACTCAATTTCCTCAGTGGCAAACAGACAGACCTGGGTGTCTTGACTATAGGTGCAATGTGGGACTTCTGTGTCAAGTACTGTAAATTCCCAACCCATGTAAATTCCTAATGTTATCTCAGTTTAATCTTTTTT